>APFE030491818.1:184950-194991 GCA_000404065.3 Pinus taeda | reverse complement strand
TCCAAGCCTTTGATGCCACAGCATGGTCTTCTCTCCAGAGACCACTAGATTTTCTGCTCCATTTTCAGGAACCATAGAACTATTGCACCCGTCAACAACAATGCTACCTTACAGCTTGTACAGAGTTCCAATCCGAACTCCCTGCATCAATACTAGTGCTCCTCGAACCATCTTGCAGGTTTCCTTCTCGAACAATGTCTTTACACCTGCATAATCCAACTTGCTTACAGAAATCAAATTTCAGGCCAACGCAGGAATATGCAGAACACTGGAAGGGTTCTAACCCTTCCACCTTGCAACTTCAACTTTACTTTTCCGCGACCAATGATTCTAGCCTCCTATCATCTCCTAAGAAGACATCACCACCATCATACTTCTCATACTCGCAGAACCACTCTCTATGGGGAGTGAAGTGAAAGGATGCACCTGAGTCAATCAACCATGTCTCATGATCTACATGTGTACTTGAAGAAGCCAAGTACACATCCCCACCTTCATCTGAGGTGGTTTTGGCCTCTGCAGAAGGAGCATCATCAGATCCCTTTCCTTTATCAGGAGCTTTAGATTTACACTCCCTTCTGAAGTGCCCTTCCTTTCCGCATTTCCAGAACACCACCTTTGTAGGTTTTCCTGGAGATTTAGATCTCCCTCTAGATTTAGATCTCCCACTCGATGACTTATTTTTGTTTCTGTTCTGGGACCGTCCTCGTACAGACAAGGCATCACCATTCTAGCTATCCATATTTTTTCGTCTCATCTCCTCTGTGAGCAAGGCTGAGACTATTTCATCAAGCTACAAAGCAGTTGCATTGTTACCTATTGCAATAACCAGACTATCCCACGAATCTGGTAGAGAACACGACAAACTGATGCACTTTTCTTCATCTGAAATTTTAATATCAACAGATGATAACTGACTTACCACAGTATTAAATGCATTCAGATGCTCTGTCAACGAGTCTCCATCTTTCATCCTCAGGTTATACAGCTTTTTCCACAGGAATAGTTTATTCACCAGAGACTTAGATTGGTACAAAGTCCCTAACTTGTCCCATAGAGCCTTCGTCGTAGCTTCCCCTGATACATTCAACAATACTGAATCTGAGACACACAATTGCATTGTGCTCTTTGCCTACCGATCCAACTTCTTCCATTCTTCATCGATCACTCCCATTGGTTTAGTACCCGGATCTACCGCGATCCACTGATCTTTGTCCACCAACAGATCCTCCATCTTGAGTTTCCACAACTCAAAACTCTGACCATTGAACTTCTCAATCTCTATATTTCCGCTGCTCTCCATCTTCTTTCACCACCAGAATTGATCTCGCAGATCTCCCACTAAACAGGGTCTACCACAGGTCCAAGCGAAACCCCTCAGCAACAAAGGCGTCCCCTTGAAGCCAAAACAACTATGATACCAAATGTAGGTTTTAACCCTGTACATAAATTACCTGCATACGAATTCTAAATCACTGGAAAAATAAAAATGCGAGAGCATAACACATAAAACACATATACACAGAGATTTCCCACTGGATCCCAAAACCGGGACTACGAGCTTGATTTTTCATTATTTCTTTCAATGTTACAACACATATTTATACATGCTGAAGCATCCAATACCATGGACTAAAAACCATCGCGTCCAAAACCATGGACTGAAAACCATAGGTAGGTTCGCCTAACCTAATATAGGGTCCAAAAAAAATTTTCCCCGGGCGCTACCCTGGACCCTGTAGAGGGGGGCTACTTGCCCCCGTCAAACCCCCTGGACAGGGGGGGTTGTCGCCCCCCCTGTGACCCCCCTGCTGCGCAATCGACGCAACGAAGGGGGGGTTCCGCCCCCCCTCTAACCCCTCGGTTCACTACGTAGGTTAGTCATGGAAAGAATATAACACATCCCAACACCAATGTCATGCTTGATTGATACATTTTCATATGTTAGGAAGACTTTAAATATGAATTATTATATTCCTGAAACAAATTAGATTCAAATTTTATAGATATAAAAGATAAAAAGAAATGTCAATGCCTTCTTTGATTGTTACTTGACTCTGATGTGGCAAGTTAAAGGAAATGTGATTGGAAAAAGAATGGGGAGACAATGCATAACATGAATTGGATATAATTAGTTTTCTGTTAGAGATCCTTTAGGCACCTAAGCTATCGACTTTGGAAATGTTTCTAGTAGGGGTTCCTATGGTTTTTAATGTTGTGATTCTTTCACTGACTCATGTTTATTTTGGGCAAGCAAATGTTTTAGGAATTCCAGATAAGACATCAGTGGACAGGTAAACATATCTTTTATAATTGAAATGTCCATTCCATGATATCCTCTCTTTATTATTTGGTTGCATTTTGAACGTTTCTTTTGATTGTGTTTTGTATTTTAACTATAAAATTGAAAATACTTGGTATCGTTTCCATTTAAACAACAACTAAAGATTGAAGATGAAAATTAGTATTACATGATATTGATTAGAAGCCTTATAGCCATTTTATGTTAAAAGAAATTCATGACTATAAGAAAAGTTTACTTTCATGTTGTTATTTGAGCACATGTTGTTTTTATACTTGACCAAGTTCATGCATTAGAAAATGAAATGTTGTTGCGAATAAAATGACAAGGATTAAACATCACACCTTAGATTATTTGTTTTCACAAGTTATCTACAACTTGAGATTTTTAGCATGTAACTTAGTTGACATGATTGTGCCTAAGCTTTCAATGAAGGTTGAATACTAAGGTTGAATGCTAAGTTATTAAGGTGTTATTTTATATGGTGACATTTTATTTGCTTTGTTTATATAGGTCATCTGGCCACATTATAGTGGCCACTAATGCCCAACTGAAGAAAACTTGTTCGAGTTTCTTGCTTGTATGGGGAAAAATGGCTTTAACATTGCTGATGTTGAGGTATATTTCATATAAAATCTTTATAGTTTACATTTTTTTATATTCTAGTGTTCATTGCATTTCATGTCTTACACTCTGCATTGTACCTTCTTTTGTTTTCAAAAAAGGAACTTGGTATTGATGGTAAGAAGTAGGAATTGAAAAAAGAGGCCCAGAGCAATAACACTGGAGCGACAAATGAAAAAATATAGAGAGAAGAGAATTGATATAGTGATACCCTTAGATTCAATATCCCACATAAGACACACACATAGAGACTAATGGTCAAGTCTCGAGAGTTGGTGAATTCACCTGCAATGCCTTAGCAACATAATGATAATGTTTTGAAGTGTTGAAACATCATTTCATGTGTAAATTGTAGTCTGACCAATATTAAGTTGGAAACTCATATTGTAATACTTTAACATTTCATATAATATAATTTACGTGGTTGAAATTATTTATAATTGCACTGGATATTGTTTAGTATTGTAATTAACATATGCAACTTTGCGTTTTCATATAAGATGAACATGCACATTGTATGACATTTTTTGAATTTAGTTGCAAAAGCATACTAATTAATTTATGTTGATTAATAATGAACACATAAAATCAATTTAAAACTATTAAATTAGTAGTTTATATTGATTAATGATGAACACAAATAAAATGAATATACAACTAAATTAGTCATTTATAATGATTATTAATGAAAGTAAATGAAATGAATATAAACTACTAAATTAGTCATTTATATAATGAATATGAAACTACCAAAAAAAGATAAATAACCACTGCAAATGATAAATTTGTGATTACAAATGAGGACAAAATTTTGCATATATATGACTATTAGTAGATAATTTATAATATCTTATAACACAACTAAAATTTAGTCATATTTCTTTGGTCATTAATTGGTTTCAAACGATGACTAAAATCTACATATATATGACTGTTAGTAGCTAATTTACAGTATCTTATAACACGACCAACATTTTGGTCATATTTCTTTGGTCATTAATTGGTTTTCTTGGGTGATCATATAGTAATATATTTTGTTGTATATTTGGTTATTAATTGTGGCAATTAATGACTAAATCAATGACTAAATTTATGACTAAATATACCACTAGAAGATAAAATTGAGACAACCAATAAATGACTAAGCTAAAAACGACCAAAAGTTGGTCGCGCTATAAGATACTGTAAATTAGCTACTACTGGTCACCAACTGAAAAATAGTCGTTTATATGCAAATTTTAGTCATTTTTTTAGTAATTAATTAGCCATTTTGTACTAGTAAATAGGTCTGCAATCTTTGGCCCATGCAAATCCCTGCTATTTCACACGTATGACAACAACTAAGGTAGAAAAATTTGCATGTGTGGCATATTTCTCTCTCCTTAGACCTTCGCTCTCTCTCCTTTGAATTTAGCTCTTTTTTTCTCCTTCATTGGTTTTCTGTCTCTTCTTGGCACATAAATCAAACTTGCTTGATTTTCCTCCAATGAGGTCGAACTACACTATATATATACACATACAGGAGGTTGAAAAGGTCATTTCCAGTGTCGACTTGTTTAGGCAGGGTCAACTTGGTCTTGTGGGGACAAAATTGACTATTTTGACTCAAATAAAATTATTTTTCTTACTTCTTTCAAAAGTCCAAATGGGACTTGACTCAAGTACAATATATTAACTCATGAAAAATAATCTTTTGACTCAATAAAACCTAGAAGCTTGAAGAACATTCTTGAACTAAATAATAATTTGACTTGAGCATGAAACCCATACTTGAAAAAACAAAAGTTATTTTTCTTTGTTTTTAACATGAAATATATAATGACATAAGTACTATGATAATTATGAAGACCAGACCTAGTTACAATTTCCAATAGTCCCTCTTAACTAGTGAGGTATTCATAATTACACAACAGTACAAGGATACTGTCAAATTGAAATAATATCATAAGAAGAGTCGGATTTATAAGTTATCATGAAGCAACAACATCATAACCATCATTTGTCAAATTTCAATATATAAAGGCCTTGACTAACAAGCTCTAACTCTCCACTAGATTAGAGCACAATGCTGGGAGGCATACATTTGGACACCAACACCACAACCTCTTCAAGGAACATACCCTATGCAGATGTTCACCATGTATGCCCTTATAGGACTATTCTTATCTTGGATTCCCAATCCTCAAATAATATCGGTCCTCTTCAACTACTCTTATCTTGGATACCCTATCCAATCCTCAAAGAGTATCGGTCCATGGGACTACCACTTATTTTAGATTCCAAATTCTCAAGGAGTATCAGTCCCCAATGCTTATCCAATCCTCCATTCTCCCTATCAGTCCCTTTAGTATATTTACGTCTATTATTCCCACCTAGTACATGACACATGGAGAACACTGTGTCCCACATCACTCCCTCTCAACTAGGGAGGTAGTCCTTACTCCCTATCAAATAGGGAAACATCATCACAATCCTTAGTTCGTCTCAATCATCAACTATTTATTCTTTTGTGTAGATCTTAGTAGAAACTTCAAGGGCTCCTATCTTGCATCATCATATCCTACCTAATTTTTGACCTTCCTAGATGTCACAGAGCCAAACGTTTTCACAATCCAACTCTGTGACAGGGTTCTTGCCATCATCCTTTCAGATCGTTTTTCCATCAACCATCATTTGTAGTATATATCATCAAAATTACCTTGTCATATTAATCAATTTTGATCCAACCATATCTCTTTCTATCCAACTGGGAAAGTGAACTTCTTCTAGATCAACATTGAGTTCATCATGATCAACAGACCATCTCATGACTTCCTACTTTAAATTGTTTCATTTCCTGCCTTTATAATGTATACATTTTTTCCATATACTCTTTTAGGAAGTCATACCATATCCAAACATATTTTCTCAAAAGTAACCTCTAGTCAAGGTGTCAAATTCAGCTACTTTCTCCCTCTAAAGTTGACATCCCTTTGCATGGTCTATCTTCATATTGCACTATAGTTCTTCTTCATTCTCTTCAACTTTCAATCATCAATCAATGTGTTCCTGAACCAATCAACAAGTTTTAATATCGTATCCATCAGGGTCTTGATAGCTTCCTCTAAATTTTCCATTATTGTCTTTCTTACGTTCTTCAAGAGACCATATCAGATGTTAATCAATATCACCATGTGTTCTGCTCATATAACATTATTCAATATATTGAATAACCATATGGAAGTTCTGAATTTTCCAATCTAACCAAGGCAAACCATGCTCATGCTTCCAAGTATATTTTTGCATCTAACTCTTCCTACAATACTTTATGAAGACATGATTCTAATTTCTGATGAGGAGATCTTTTCTAAAGATATACATACCTCTTACTTTCATACAACCATCTGGATAACTCCCCTTTTGAACAAACTAATTCTTTCTTTGAATATGTTGTCTATGATGAGACTCCTTTCCTTTATAAATGCTCTAATTATACCTTCATGTTGCAAATCGAATGTCTTCATACCTTCAAACTTCTTAGATTGTTCCAGAGTTGTTTCCATGATCTTCTAGTGGAATATATTTTTTCCATGTTATTATGAATCTTCCATAGACTAGGGAACCTTATATGATGTTGCATATTGTCCTTGATCCTACTTAATGGATTTGCTTCTATACTAGATCCTTGTATTTCCTTTTCTACTAAATGATAACTTCTATGTAATCAAGCTACAATGTAGTTATTGTATGAACTGTGAAGTGCTAAATGGTCGAAATCCTTCTATCCTTTCCTTGCAAGATGATAACTTCCAATAAAATGAAACTGACTATGTAGACTATAATCCTTTCAATGATATATTCTTATTTTCATGATTCTATAATTTGGAAAATCCAAGGCTCTTCTACAAATGTAATTGCATATATTGCTCTATCTACCATCTTCTAATAAAAGAGAAAACACACTACTAGTAAACCCAGTAGTAGTGGAGTTCTTCAATAATAGAGATCCTTATGATCTTCATTCTTCGGGTTTTTTCAAGTTCTTCTTTTTCTTTTGCAATGTGAACTCCACTCCTTTCCTTCCTCTTATTGTTGTTCCTGTTTTGAGGATCCTTAGGACAATCTCTTTTAAGGTGCCCATATCAATTGCACCCAAAGCATTGTACTTTGGACATATCTTGTCTTCCACGTTGCTGATTGTTGTTATTGTTATTTTTTTTTACTTTCAACGATGTTCAAATATTCCAAACTTTCCATTATTCGTCTTTACTCTAGAAGCAAAATATTGAGACTTTCGATTATTGGGTTTGGTGACATCTTTGTTACAAAATCATAAAGGCAGAAAGATTCTCTTATATTGATAATTACTTGTGATATTCTTGTGGACTTGTTATCTTCTTTATGTTCTTATTTTAACTTTGTTTTATCAAGAAATCATCAAAACAAAACATGAAGACCAATGACACTAGATGTAGGCACTCAGTCAGGGCTAAAACCCCTCTCTAAGGGAAAACCAAAACAAACTCTTCCACTAATCAAATTGAGATGGACCAAGACCTTAGACCTAACCAAAAGACCTTCCTCCTCCACCAAGTTAGCCTTCCAGTAGTCTCTTCTTGTCTAGCTTCTATAACCCAACAATAACCCAAAATTTTGGCCCCCAGCAACCAGAATTTCGGCCCTACTACAGATCCAGAATTTTGGCCTCCCCAACAACTTCAGAATTTCGCACATGTGAGAGTAGAGAGAGAAAAATCGACTTCCAATTTCTTGAAAAAGACTTCCTTCTCCTTCGCTAGGGTTTCCTTCATCTTCCTTGAACTTCGAACCCTTTTTCTTCCCCCAGAAACTATTGAACGAACTTGTTATGAATGTTCTCCAAATGAGGTTGAGTTGCTGCCTTTATATAGTGAATCAGTGAGGTCGAGTTGATGCCTTTATATAGTGAATCAGTGAGGTTGAATTCTCTTGATGAGGCCGACTTGTCCTTCTTGAGGCCAACTTTGTGGAGGAGGCCTAAATGAGCTATTTTCCATAAAAATAACTTTATTTATTGATTAACAAAGCCCAAGAAGGGACTTTTACCTATTGACAAAGATAATGTCTCTTGACAGAAACCCTATAGACCTACAATGGAGGCTTTGACCTAAAAATATTGACCCAAGAATGAAACCCATGCTTTAATAAGTCAATTTGTTTTATAATACAATTTATTTTTCTTTCTTCTCACAAATACATTACATTATGACTCAAATATAATTATGAAGACTGACACTAGTTACATTTTTCAATAATATTTTGCCTTCAATCTTGTCTCTTATAGAATACTCAAAGCCCATATCTCATCGAAGTTTGGAATTTCCTTTCTTGAATAGATGCTTATCACAAAAATACTCCATTATGAAGGTAAAACATTGAGTACACAAGTACTTAATTTAGAATTGGAAATAACTTCTCCAAGCCCTTGCAGTTGATCCTTTAATTATGACATACTTATAAGATATGAGGCCAAGTATTCATCTTTCGATAACCTTTTTTTGTAAAGTTGATTCCTCAAGGATATTTTCTGACCTATGGTACTAACTGCATATAGTTTTACCAACTTATCATAGATTTCTTTAGATGTGGCCAAATATACAACAAAGGGAATGAGATGATCCTTGATGGACTCGATAAGAATCCTTTGAGACCTAACCTATCCTTTATTGTATTTGGCCAATTCTTGAGTCTTATCCTTCTTTGGTTTTGTAGCTTTTCCTAGAATGTGGTCCATGACTTCATTTTCTATGAGCAACAAATCAATTCTCTTCTTCCATGCTTGAAAATTTGATGACCCATCAAGTGTGTTTCCTTCTTTACAAAATGAAGTCATTTGATTTGAATATTGAGACATAAAGAGTAATATAGTACTTACTTGTCAAAATACTATCATGCTTGATCATGATTTCGTTGATACTCCCAAGATTTCCAAGAGACTTCAATGATGTCCTAGGAAGGTTGGTGAAATAGTGACTTCAAACTACTTCAAAAATGAATGGCGTTTCTTCCAATGGTGTAGATGATGCTTCAAAAAAACTTCATGCTTCCTTAAGTGATGTCTTCTATAGATATGTCTTCAAAGAGCTTCCAAGAGAGAGATGATGATCTTCTTCAAAATGATAATGATTAACCAAGAGCCTTCAATGAGAGAGAGATGGATAGTTGATGCAATAATCTTTCTTCAATATGAATGATGAGTCTTCTTCCTTAAGCCCTTTCTTACATCCTTACTTATTTCGTCCAAAGTAACTCAGATGAATGTCTTCCACTTATAACAAAGCAACCGATCAAATGAGAACTGTAACCTTGAAACGAGAACTCTAGCCAAGAAACACCCAATAAACATAAAACAATAGCCCAAAAATGAAAAGTGTGAATGTTGGAACCATGTTTTTTTGGGGGGAGTAAATTTTCAACATTTTTTAAAAATGACAATAAAAGCCAAAAAAGTTGCGCAAAAAATACCCAGAAATAAAAAGTGTTGATGTTGGCATCAACACTTTTTTTTTTTCTAAAATTCTAACATTTGTTAGCAATGACATTAAAAATAAAATACCATGACCACAAAAATCATTAAAATTCCAATAGTTTTCAACAATTCATTGAAGATAAAATATCACGACTCCAAAAAACCTAAAATTTCCAACAATTTTCAACCATGACGTTATGACTTTGAAAAACGTTATAATTTTGACATATTTCAACCATTACATTAAGGATAAAATATCACGACTCCAAAAAACTTAAAATTTCAACATTTTTTAGCCATGGAATTAAAAACAAATATCATGACTATAACAAACCTTAGATTTTCAACATATTTTGAGATCAAATATCATGACTAAATTAAACCTTAAAAATATATACTTAAATCAAAAAGTCATTATACCAAATGCTTAAAATATAGTTGTTTTAAAATCTTAGCCTAAAACAACTTGGCACATTGCAACGAAGACTTAAAAATCAACCATCAAATTGACACATAGTGGGGGCGTGCTTGACCTATTAGAATTGAAACTTAAAAATCAACAATCAAATTAACACATAGTGGAGGTGACCTTGATTCACTATAATTTTTCTTTGAAAAACCAATTATC
>APFE030491818.1:146185-178274 GCA_000404065.3 Pinus taeda | reverse complement strand
TAGTTTTTAAAATAATGAAATAAAATAAGAGTAATGAGAAAGATCCTCAATAATAAATATTAGACCATTCACTCAATGATCACAAATAAAGAGGTTTTGATTTTCTTTTTTAGCCTTATATATTAAATGCAAATACAAAGAAAGATGGAATTGTTTTGGAGTTGCAACAAAAAACTTGACTTAAATGGTTGCTATAGGGTCTTTTATTTCTTTTGTTATGATCATTATATCTCACACATTTCCTATACTCATTTATGAAACAAGAAGTTATGATAGGATCTAGACTCATTCATTATTTAGTATCTCATTGCTTAAGATTCCTTGATAACAGTTTAGGGCTATAGCAAGTTTTTTCTACATGTTTCATCTATTGATTATGGTTAGGGTTTTGGTCCTTGTAAATTATAATCTCGTGCATGACCAACTTTACATTTGTAAATAAAGGGAGCTAATTTGTGGCATCCACTTAGTAATATGCTGGCCAAATCATATGCTAGCTTGTGGGAGGCATAAATTCCTCATATGACTCTAATTGACATAAATTTTGAACTTTTTTAAGCTCTCAATGAGTAGAACAACAATGTAAAGGAATGGGAACTTTGTTTGAAAAATTTTGACCCAAAAAACTATTAGTTATGACCCCAAATCACCAAAATGGGGTATACTGTTAAAATGAGTTCTACATATCCTTGGATCAAACTTTCCACTTAAAAATTCCAAAAACAAATGAAAAATTATATAGTGATCCATTTTGGATCAATATGAGAAAATAGAGGAACAAAAATTGAATTGAGAGGAAGTGATGGTTAGTGGGGAGGAAATCAACAAGATGCAATGGTAAAGAGGAGGATAAGAGAAGCATTAAAGCACAAGGAAGATAACGTATAGATTTAGAGGACAAGATGGTACAATGAAGTGACTAATAAGGCGTCATGAAGATATTTATGATTACATGGACAACTTAGATTAGTTACTAAACTTGGTTGAGCCTTTAGGTCTATCTTCATGATTAATATTATTATTTTTTTTTAATTTATATAGCTTCCCTAATAAGTGTAGTGGATTACTATTGAATTTTTGCAAGAAATTCAGTTCAGTCAATATAACTTGTGAATTTATATTTAAATATTCAACAATAATATGCTTGGAGTCTATAAATTAATGTGAATATTCCACTAGATAACTTATCACAACAAATTCTTTACCATCTATTTCTTCTATAAAGAGAAATATTGAAAATTATACTACTATTATGTGGAGATTATTTGTTTATATTCTTCTTAATACTTTTTTTTGTAAAGTAAATATTGTATTCCTGGAAATCAAGTATTTACATCAAAATAAGCTAATGTTTATCATGCTTTGCTACTAGGGAAACCAAAGTAGATATATAACTTCAACTTTAGCATTAACTAAATAAAAATTCCATTGAGTTTGATCAAAAAAAGATAAAATCCAGTTTGATATGCCAAGCCTCTAGGACCATTCTCAAACTAAAAACAAAAACACCTAAAGCTAAGAATTGAAAAGGGGGATAGCATGAAGATCATCTCTAAGAATTATCGAATTCTAAATCCTCTACTAGAGTGGGCTCTTTATTATAGCCTGATGACAAACTAGTTTAGAGCGGGGGTGGAGGCGGGGGTAGGGGTGCCCAAATGAGTTTCTATTCTCTTGAGCCTATAATCCATTTAAGTGCATATTCAGTTACATCTCGCCCAATAGAAGGAGAATTTAATCTTTCGGTTTGTTTCTATTAACCAACACTCATCCCAACAACAACTTTAAATGCAGTGTATATCAATAGTGTGCATGTAATGGTTGTAGTAGCCCTTGGAGTGACCTATATTTGGGACCTAGTCCACCATCTCTTCTAACACCTCTGATATGGTCGAACAATGGTGTTCATCGGAGATATACCTCTCCACTTGAGCAATCTCCTCCTTAACATGTTGTGGAGTATATTCTCTATATTTAACAGTAGAGTTCTCTACACATTGTTGGGCATGAGAGCCTCCCTACTCTTTCTAGTAGGTTGCTCTATGATGTACCATGGCCTGTTGATGGGGCATAGTGGCTACCACACTAAAAAAATTCCCTTGACTTGAGTGAAAGGGTGACATTGAGCAAGAAGCAATGGGGAAAGGGAAACAAGGGAGTGAGACATGGGATGGAGAAACCCAACAAGAAGAAACAAATGAGAGGGAAAAACACTAGTGATCTAAAGGAGTCTACGCCATAAAGATAGCATGAATAAATAATATTAATGAGGGTGTAGTTGGAAAAAGAGGCGAGAGATAAAGGGAAACCCAACTCTACTAAAGAGACTTGTGAGCAGAGAAAGAAACAAAGGTTTTGACAACCATGCTAGAGAGGAAGAGGCATCATAGAGTGAAAGAAAAATGAAAGAATAGAACACAGGGAAACAATCCATAGTAATACCTGAAGCCAAACCAGTTTGAGAAAGCTAGTTCTTGCCATGTGTGACCATAAAAACCAATGTGACGTTGTGTGCAAATTCTAATCAATAATCCTAGAGTGGAGGTTGGTGCAATTGTTTGGAGAAAGATCTCCCCACCTCCAAAAATAACCATTACCCATGGTGAGGTAAAATTAGGGTTTCATAATGTCCCGGATTTTAAAAGTTTTGCCCAATTTTCTTGATATTATATAAAAAAACTAATTATAATTAATAAAAATGGGCAAATATTATTTTATTAGAGAAATGAGAGAGAAAACACATACAGGAAAATGGCCCTACCAATAATAATAAAATAATATTAGAAAGCCAATTTAGAAGCTTAAAAAAGATTCAACTAAAAGTTATAAAAAGAGGGTGAACTCATTTACTAATCAATCACCATATCAGATCATTTCTTAGTGTTATTGAAAAGAAACTCAAATAAGTTTCGAGTTTCAAATCGAAAGTTTCAAGTGGAATCTTGAAATCCTCAGTTTCAATTGATCTCATTGCCACCCTAGCTAATCATCACCCGATTTCCGTGGACTCTCTTTCCACCTAGTTGGGATTCTATTATTGAGTTTATTACTCAGAGATTCTATTATTGAATTTATTACTAATAATTGTTGCAGGGGTTGAAGAATTTAATTTCACAGTAATGGGATCCCGTTACCGTTTGAGATTACAGTGGATTGGTCAAATTTCCCAAGCCAAATCGACAAGGGCTGAGCCAATTATCTTTGATTCTTTTGCTCATATCAAAGGTGAAATTGTTGGTGTATTTCCAGAATTCGTGGCGCCAAGGAAAGAGACTGAATTGTTGGTGCATTTTTCAGATTTCGTGGTGCCCAGGAAAGGGGACCGAATTATGTGTGCATTCAGGTTCAAAAGGGTCGTATTCCCTGTTAGGAATTTTTCTGCTAAAATTCTAAAAACAATCACAGAACAGAGAACGACACTCTGTTTCAACCACAGGATCTTTAACATAGCGAAAGAGTTAAAATTTTATTTGCAGCAGACAGTTTTTACACACCAAAAATTTCTATTCATTAATAAAACAACTGTTACAAAATATGGTTCTTCCTCTCTCTCAGAGGGATTTACAAAAAAAAATCAGACTGTTGTGTCCGCTGTATTTTCTATTTAGCTGCTGCTGATTTCTTTGACATTCAGGCGCTGCTGCGTGCCATAGATCCACTGCTGTGCTTCCTCACATTCCTCACTCATTCTCACCCTGTCATTACTAAAAAAACTAAAACTATATATCTCTCGGGTTATGCCTGAAGGGGTCAAAAATGGCCACCAACCGCATTTACAAAATGTTATGGACCTCTGATACTGTCTACTGACAAAACGGGCCTTTTCTGGTAGTCTGTTGACCCGTAGACGCTGGACGCACTGGAATACGCAAGAAACCTATAACTGATAAATGCTCTTACCTGCACAAGGCACGTCCTTCTTGTTCTAAGCCATTCTTCATCTTTAATGTTGTTGGTGAGCAGTAATGGCGCATAGCCTTCTTTCTTCCTTGGGAACATAATGGTAGGTTAACCATAAATGAGGCATGGTGGAGGTGTACACAAATCTAGAACAAATCACAGCCGTCGGATCTGCAAATGAGCGGCCGGATCGCATCTCAAAACATTATCGGGAGGATGAGACAAAGTGAGAAGCGGTGATGTTCGATGTGCGATGATATCGTATCACAGCATCGCAATCGGCGGATACAAAAGGTGGAGGGTTTAACGTTGAATGGGCGAAAGTTACGATTTGCGATCGCATCACATCGCGAGATCTCAATCACAGAAAACAAAGATAAATAAAATGAAGCAAGGGTAAAAGGATCACAGAAAACAAAGATAAATAAAATGAAGCAAGGGTAAAAGGATGCGATTTCGCATCGCAGAAGGAAAATCGCATGATTTTTCTAAAGTAAAGCACGCTGCTGCAGCAGTAATGGTGCATAGCCTTCTTTCTTCCTTGGGAACATAATGGTAGGTTAACCATAAATGAGGCATGGTGGAGGTGTACACAAATCTAGAACAAATCACAGCCGTCGGATCTGCAAATGAGCGGCCGGATCGCATCTCAAAACATTATCAGGAGGATGATACAAAGTGAGAAGCGGTGATGTGCGATGTGCGATGATATCGTATCACAGCATCGCAATCGGCGGATACAAAAGGTGGAGGGTTTAACGTTGAATGGGCGAAAGTTACGATTTGCGATCGCATCACATCGCGAGATCGCAATCACAGAAAACAAAGATAAATAAAATGAAGCAAGGGTAAAAGGATGCGAATCTCGCACGCAGAAGGAAAACCGCATGATTTTTCTAAAGTAAAGCACGCTGCTGCTGTTCAACTGTCACTGCAGTTGAAATTACAATTTCAACATTCCCAACCCTGTAGAAGAAGTCAAAGTCATCAAAAGAAGGGAGGTCAAGTTGTTCATTGTTCCAGCTCCTAGAGGGCTAAGTGGCAATTGTAGCAGAAGATACCAAGATCGAGTTTCCCTTGACGAAGGAGGGACGAATTCCTTGCATTTACCCATTGGTTGGGTAGTCATTTGGTGGGTTGTATGTTCCTGAGCAAGAGTTTTGTAACATATGGGGGCCAAGTTCCTCAGATAAAGAGGATGAGATTTTTGTGGTTGTTAGCTAGTCCATGGGTTGAGTTCTTCCTTAGTTCCTAGTTGAGCATAGTTTCCCTTGTTAATGGTAAATTTTTCCTTTAAGTGGGGTGGGTTTTGTACATTGTGGCCACGTTTTTGGGTTGCAGAAAGTGGGTCCCAAAGTTCCGTGCGGAAGGGATAATTATTATCAGGTCAGGGGCAGTGTATCAGTGAGCCCAATCTTCAGACTTTTGTGGGTTATCAAGTTGTTAATTAGTGGACGAGTTACAGGTTTAAGAGTTGAGTACGTGTTCATTTTGGAAGCCATGTGATCAATGTATAAAGGCTGGAAAAGCATTCTTGTTATGTTGTTGAAGGAAAGTCCAGGTTCTTATACTATGTTCTCACGGTGTATTTTCATTTATAGAATTAATATGGTGGCTATGTGCCCTTCAAATTGTAATAATATCAGCCATACTAGTGTTTTGTGTTAATTCTGAGTTTTACACACTATTATGTTAAGTGGTATGAAGTCTGGTTTATGCTCATGTTACTGTAAATTGATTGTAAAGTAAAAAAACCATACCCATAGCAGTTTACTCACCAAGTGTTCGAAGAAATATTCTAAAGGCTGATTGAAACTAAGTTAAAACAAGAAACTTTAAAGTGTAAATTTTGGAATTTTACAGTTGAGAATTCTACAGGTTTCAATGTTGTTTGGATGTCTTGGCTCTTGTTAAGTCATAAGTTATTGGTATATCTAGCTTGTGGAGAGTTGGATATACTCTTGGTGTTATAGGGGTGACAAAAAGGGCAGTCTTCGCTCTTGCTAAGTCATAAGTTGTTGGTATATTTGGCTTGTTGGTCTTTCTAAGTCATAAGGTATTGATATGTAGGGCTTGCCGGACTTGCTAAGTCATAAGTTATTGGTATATCTACCTTGCAAGCCTTGCTAAGTCATAAGTTAGTGGTATATCTAGCTTCTAGTCTGGCTAAGTCATACATTGTTGGTATATTTGGCTTGCAAACCTTGCCAAGTCATACAATATTGGTATATCTTCCTTGCAAATTGTTGGATATACTCTAGGGGTTACAATGACAACAATATAAATTCTTGCTAGATCATAAGTTATTGGTATTGCTAAGTCATACAATATTGGTATATCTTCCTTGCAAATTGTTGGATATACTCTAGGGGTTACAATGACAACAATATAAATTCTTGCTAGATCATAAGTTATTGGTATATCTAGCTAGCAGGGTTTTGTATATACTCTTGGTATTACTGTGACAACAAAAAAATAAAAGTATTTTCATGCACTAGGCTAAGGGGATTGGAACGATAAGCAAAAAGTAACACCACCTCATATTTGTAAAAGGAAACTAATTTCTAGGCCCAACCCGTGATTGTAGGGACACTACTAGCATGGTGGCTTTCACTAAGTGTTCTAGTTGAAACCAAGATATGAAATAAATTGACATTTTTCATTGAATATAATAAAGTTTAATAAGTTATTAGTCCTTGCCTAGCCAAGAACTATAGAGTTCACTTAGAGGTCAAAGTGTATTGACTCTTCATTATTTGGTTGTGTTTTTGCAATTTTAACCAAGTTTGGGGAAAATGCTAAATATTTTTATTTTCTGGTAAATTCAAAAATAATTTTCTAGTTTTTTGTAAATCTTATTTCTAATTTTTTATTGGTTGAGTTAGCTCTCATAGAACATAATTTCCTTTTGTTTTCAGTGTTTGTGAGTCCATGACAATTCATTTTAAAATAATAATAATAAAATTTATTTTGTGAATGGTCATTCCCTCAAGTAACACTAACACTCATTGTTATATTGTTGCTATGCCCAATGATGTTAGTACTTTTTGGAAGCTTTTTGGTGGATTTTTCCGGTCTAATTTCTCTAAAATCTGGTAGGAATTTATTGAAATGACAAACTTGATGGGTAACACTTGCACGATCAAAGTGCCCTAAGAGTTTTTCAGGGTGTTGAATCCATATATATAATCAAAAAAACCAATTTAAAACTTTAAATAACACAAATCAAAATTTCACCTGGCAACAGAAAGTTCAAAAAATTGCATTAAATTGTGTGAAGTTTTCACTATGCAGAAAAAGCCTTTGCACAATGATTCATGGAGTCTAGCTGTAAAAGTCATGTCTCTATAAACTAGCCGCTCACGGATTTAGTTTATCATGTAAACATTATCATGCACATCACAATGTCCCTGAATTGAAGCTCAGTGAAATCAAACAATGCTCTACAGCAGCCTTGTACAAAGCTTGTTAAGTATTTCAAAAATTTTGTTGTTTGCTCGCTGACATTAGATCATCATGGTAATGCATATGCACGCAATCAGAATTTATGTGACTGAGAGGTGCTGAAAACATGAATCAATCCAAGGGAGGATATAAGTTTATAATAACTAGAAGGATGTTCCACCAAAATAAAAATAAATTCGCAATTTGGGACTCCACAGTGTTATTCATGTGAATAGGCCGAAATATTGCCAGGCGGCTGGTGGCACGGTTGGCTTCATTGCTTGTGGACAAAACAATGACAGTGATGTGCTTCCACGCTTGTGAACAAAAAGAACCCTGATAGCGATGCACATGGAAGGATGATGAATCCCATTGCTTACATGAGCTAACATTCCAAGTGGGTACGGTGATAGAAGGGTACCATAGACAAGAGCTCGAATCCATGAACTGTGTGCAAGTCATGAAGCCATGAATTGGGTATAAAGCATTAACAAGTAAAACTTTAAATTTACTTTCTGAGCGCCACCAGTTGGTGTGACCATCTAGCCATGCCAGATTTAATTATTTTCAAGATTAATTTGTTAAAAGCTATCATGTTAATTACTTCATTCAAATTTTTCATGCCGTTGAGTTGTTATAAATTCTTCGATTCTTGTGACTACTGGCACTTTGAAGTTTCTCATATGTATGGAGTCTGCAATTCGATTTACACGGTTGTTGTCGTATCCATCTATTAAACAACTGTCTCACCTCTTTAACTGCGGCCTGAAGCATTTGCAAACAATCTTTCATCGCGTCTGGCAGCCTCTTTTCTTAATCTTGGAATTGATTGCCTTCGTTCGAAGTAGCTCAACATGTTTGAGAAGCTGACTAGCTGACTGTTTTCATCCAAGTGAATCATATTGTCTATTTGCTAATAGAATCAGTGGAATATTGCTCGCAAGCAAGCATTTTAATGGCAATTATTCTTACGAAAATTATAATAAGAAACAATCTATTTCCTAAGAAGGCTGGCTAACTTCTCAATTGCATACTCAAATTTTCAAGCTTCAAAATCTGCCAATCGCGACAACTGTAATTTATTTGAAAATAATATATCATTTTTTGATCGGGCCCAATTCAACAAAATGCCATCGCCCATTAGTCTTATTAGAATAGACGTCTTTACACATTATCGTAAGGTTATTTTTTTGAAGTTCTTTCCTTTCACTATGCAATTTGAAAAAACCAGTAAATTTCTATCCATTGAATGAGAAGATTAAGGGTGCTAACGACATCGCGAGACATTAGTAATCGGTGGAGTTCACTGAAAGATGGCATGCGATGGAGCTTTGCTCACAAGCAAAGCAAAGCTCTGCACATTCGTCAAAAAATGAAACTGATGTGCCTTTGATTCAGCGGTTCCTTGGGATTGTGACGCGAGTGATGTTCCTTGCCTTCGCTGCTTTTACGAAAGCATCGTGGATGACAATGTAAATAGGCGTGGTAATTGTCGTGTAGGGAATCACGGAGTTGAGCTTCTTTGTCAAAGTTTAATCTGGTGAAGTTGACTTCAGCGAATCTTAATAACTACTTAATTATTTAAGTATCCCCGCAGATCAGACCCAACCCAATGAAAGACAACCAAAACCACCACTTCGACTTCCTAAAACCACCATCCCACCATCCCATCAGCGGATTTAACTTCAACTCCATAAGAAAAACCAAACTATTCATTAAAAGCAATGCACTCACTGCCATATAAAAACAGCCCCAAAAACAACAACAAAATCAGGCTCGGGGGCAGAAACCATCCATGTAAATGTACAACAAAAATCATTGTAAAGACTAATTGCACAATGTGACATAATAGATACTACAAAATACCTGTAGGCTTATTACAATTATAAGAATGATGAAAACTTAGAGTTTGTGCACTTCAACCACCACCATATGCAGACACCACATAGTCACTTTTCACGGGCCTTTGTACACATATATTCACACAACCTTCATTGGTAATCATTCCACCCCACATGAGAAGCACTAGAATTGGTGGGAGAATAATTAGTCATATGTCCATCAAACATTATCGAATTATTTATGAGAAGAGATCCAATGGAAGAAATATTGTTATTGTTATAGTATTGTTATTGTATGTGTTGAAATGTGTAATTAGGTTCGGTTTTCACAATGTTTATTGTAATTATGATTTTATGTATTTGATGAAAAGGGGAAAAGAAATTTATTATTTGTGTTTTTGATGCATGGGTTTCATGTACAAGGTAAATTTATTTATAGGTCAAGCACCCATTGTGCTTCTAAGTTTGTCGTAGAATTATAAAGTCAAAAGAGTCAGTGTCATACATGTAAGACCCCTTTGGGCATCTTGTATTATGTAAGAGAATTTTATTTGAGCTATAAAAGACCCTCCAAGACCTTGTCAATGAGTTGTAACAAGACGACCTACATGAAAGATCAAGCTGGCCTCATGGAGGCAATTTATACCCCTAGAAAGCCTATATATAAGAAGGAACTTGGCCTCATTTGGATACAAAACAAGCAAGTTCAATCTCCTCAAGAAAGAAGATGGAAAAATGATGAAAATCAAGGATAAGAAGAAAGAAGAGCAAGATCGAAGTTTTGAACCTCTCTATCTCTGGTCTTAGGGTTTCTAAAGTTGCTAGGCAAGTTGAAGCTATAGAAGAAATTGTTGGGGGAGTCGAAATTGCAAAAGTTGTCGGGCAAGTCGAAATTACAGAAAGAGTTGTTAGGAAAGTCAAAATTTTAGAAGTTGCTGGAAAGTTGTTGGAGGTCGAAGTTGCTAGAAAGTTGCTCGGAGTCTAAGTTTTTGTAAAAGTTGTTGGGATCTAAGTTGTTACAAAAGTTGTTGGGGTCGAAGCTGCTAGAGAAGTTATCGGGTCGAAGCCCTTGTTGGAAGGCCAAAGGTTGTTTTTGTAAGCTGTGTAAGGAAAGTTCATCAAGAAGCAAGGTTGACTTGATCTTGGAGGGACCTTTTTCAAGGGTTTTAGGTCTTGGAATTCATCATTTGAGGATTCTATAAGAAGAGAATAATTCTTGTGGGTTTTCCTCTCAAGAGGAGAGGTTTTGGTCGTGACTAGTAGCCTGCATTGTTCATCCTCTTGTCTCTTTGATCTTCATTGTTTGGTAGTTGTTTGATGATAGAGAACACAATAATAATCAAGTGAAAGAAGAAATTAATAACAAGTACCTCAAGTTAAGTAAAAGAACATCACAAACAGTTATCAAAGTAAGAGAAATCACCTAATCTAGTTGCCCCTAGATTTCTCAACATGGTATGAGAGCTAAGGTGATTACAACAAGAAGAAGAGGCAACTTGGAGATCTTCCACTTGAAAGAAGGATACATAACGGTTGAGAAAACTAAGGAGCATTAATGAGGACCATCCATCACATCACAATGATCACATCATCACAACTCTTGGAAGAAGGAAAATGCCTCAAAAACCTTACCTCCATTGAAAGAAGGACTCTACATTTGAAGCACCCTCGGAAGCATCCACATTCTACATTATCATCCAAGGATGCAAGAAGAAGCATTGCCACCATCATCAATGAAATCAAGGTGATCTCCCTTACATTGAAGCAAAGATCACATCTCAAACATCCTTGAAGAAGATCATCATCACGAAAGAATCAAGTTGAAGATAGCATCATCTAGGAGCATATTCACTTGACAAGTAAGTATCTTTATATTGATGCATGAATCTACTATTAGTATGACTTCATTCTGCAAGGAGAGCAACAAACCAATTCGGTCATCAAACAACCTTGCATGGAAGAAGATGACAGATTTGGTCGTCATAGAGAATGAAGTTATTATTCATGTTAAGAGTTCAATCTCCAAACCATCACAAGAGGAAGCTCAAGCACCAACGTAGTATATGATGTAGAGAAATCCTGTAGATTCACAAGCTCATGCAATTTAGTAAAGCACATAACAAGAATCTACTTCTACTCTCAACTAGCGAAATCCAATAGATCGATGAAAACAATAAGAAAAGAGGAAAACAAATCAATGGCACATAACACAATAAGTATCCGAGGAAAGCCACAACTCATAACCCCACTATCTGTATTGCATTAAATCAGAAATCCAAGATGATAATATAATGTTTTTTCTCACAAGAACAATCCCAACACTCAGTAAAATCAAACCTCAACTCATAAGAAAGCTCTTGGCCAACACTTAGCCAATTTTGCATCTCTCCAAATCCCTATTTCCTTGTGCAATTCCTATGGTTGATTAGCCCATCTTAAAGGGAAACCAGTGCATCCAAAACTACACAATCCCTTCAAGGTTCAGTTCCTGATTGCATGCATCATCTGTACAACTCAGAAAATTATACAATTGATAGTAAACTATCTCTGCACTCTAGTCTCAACTGGGTCTTTCTCAAAATCTACGTGCATGAGTTTCTGATGAGGGAATCTTCAGTTAATTGAAGTAGCACTAGTTAATGCATTAGTGCACCAACTGACTGTTAACTCACTATTAGTTCATCAAATAGTTTGGAACTAATTTAACTGAACTTAACTCAATAAACTGAGTTATCTAATTACAATTCACAATTAACTCATCCTGGACCTTTATAATATAGTGAGAACATATACATGACTTCAGAAAGACTTCCAACCCAAAATTCGTAAGTTAACTAAGTCACCTCACTCTAGTTAACTATTACAAGTTGCTATGAGAATAGAATTTGATTTTAGTTCTCAGTTTAATTCAAGGAAAAATTAAACTGGAATTTTTGGATTCTATTTTTATCATTCCTTGTTGCTATTTTCAACATTCCCTCTCAATAAGAAAGGAATTCAACTCATCCCAATCCTAAACCTTTGGAATGTTCTGCATGCAACACTTCTCTCTAGTGTTGTTTCTCCAACAACTCCAGAAGCAAAAAAATCCAACCTTAATCAGAAGGATGCCTTTGTCATCAAAGCCTCTGAATGTTATTTCCTCTGTCAACTAAAAACTTTGTGCTTCTATTGACTCTACCTTTCTGCACTGTTGTCAACCATTCTCTGCACTTCTTCAGTATCTGACTTCTCTAGCCTCTATCACTTTTATCTCTAACTGCATCAATCTCACTGATTCCTCCCACTACTATGTACTTTGGGTTCGTGTAGAAAGGTACGATCCATGAGATAAAACCTCTCAATGGACCTTGCCCAATTTTAGCCCTCTTGGGACTATCACTTCACATCACCCCACCTCACACCTGGAGGTATGGCCGCATGTGATCCCTCAACCCGCCTGGCTCGAAATTTCCCCCTACTGGAGGTCTCTGCATGAGTAGACTCCTCCACTCAATCTCCTCTCAACTTCTCTAGTTGTGGCTACTCCACAACTTCCTGAAACTTCTTCTGAGACTTCTTCTTCTCTACTTGAGTGGATCTCTCCACTCAGTCTCCTCTCTACTTCTCTAGTTGTGGCTTCTCCACAACTTCCTGAAGCTACTTCTGAGGCTTCTTTTGGGGTTGCATGTTGAGAGATAATTTACTCTCCCTCTCAACCACCAAGTCACTAAACTTTGCCTTGCTCCTCAAGGATTTTCTTGCATCTTGAACCTCAAAAGCATACAGGTTCTTGACCTGTGAACCGATCTATTTCACCTGTCCCGTGGTGATGTGTCTAAGGAAAACCCTCCCCTTACTAAAAACCACATCATAGCCACGGTCTTCCAATACCGCGACTGGAAAAATATTCTTCTTTAGTCATGGAACATACATCACATCTGTGAACCTGAGAGGGGAGGAAGACTCCCTCTGAAAGATAACCGTACCGATCCCGGTAGCTCTATACCTCTCGTCATCTCCAAACTCTATGCTCTGCTTGAGGTCTTTCTCCTCAAAATCACTAAAGGTATCTTTATTTCCTGTCATATGGAATGAGGCACCACTATCAAGATACCACATGCCTCCCATGACAGTGTTGGCCATACATGCAATGAGAGTGAAATCAAGTTCGAATTGTGAAACTAGAGCTTCACTTGCTACCGCTACTTTTGGCTCCTTCTTGCTTGCTTTCTTCTGTGCGCAGTTCTTGGCATAGTGCCTATGCTTATGACAGTGAAAACACTTGACTTTCATCAAGTCCATATTCTTTCCGCCCTCCTCACCTTGGGACTTTTTTCCCTTGGCCTTATTTTCCTTACTCATTAAGGAAAAATCCTCTTCCCCTTCCTTGGAAGAGGTGCCATCTTTGGTGTTCTTCCTGATCTCCTCCTGCAGCAAATCCAACCACAATCATTCCCAATCTGACAACTTCTCCCGACCATTGACAAAGTCTTGATAACTATGCCAACTCTTTGGGATTCCTAGAAGAGAAAAAATCACCATATCATTTTCAACAACTGTGATTCCAACACTTCCAAGCTCATCCTGACAATGAGTGAACTTGGTCAAGTAATTTGGAATTGAATCACTCGCCTCCATCATTATTTTTAAAATTTTATCTTTCAGTGTCAACTTTCTTTGGTCACTATTGTTTTGGAAAATTTCCTTCAATGCTTTCCACATAGCATGCGGATTTTCCTTCCCATGGAGACTCAAGACAATGTGGTTTTGAACTCCCTCAAGGATTATTTGCCTCAAGCTTACCACACACTTCTTCCATTCACCCAGATTCTGAGCATTCGATGTTGGTGGCTTAGGAATGTCCTGATCAATGAATTCCTTCAAGCAATTGCCTTCCAACACGACCTCCATCTTGTCCTTCCAGGCTATATAATTCGAGCTTCCATCCAAGGCATACTTGAGCTACAAACTTGAATTTCACCTGTAACCCGAAACTCAAAACTTTGAAATTTCCTTTAGTATATTGTTCTCAACTCCGATACCATGTAGAGAACCCTGTAGATTCACAATCTCATGCAATTTATAAAGCACATGACAAGAATCTACTTCTACTTTCAACCATCGGAAGCCAATAAATAGATGAAAACAACAATAGCAAGAGGACCACAAATCAATGGCACATAACACAATAAGTATCCAGGGAAAGCCACTACTCAAAACCCCGCTATCTGTATTGCATTAAATAAAAAATCCAAGATGATAATACAATGCTTATTCTGACAAGAACAATCCCAAAACCCAGTAAATTCAATCCTCATCTCATAAGAAATCTCTTGGCCAACACTTGGTCAATTCTACAGCTCTCCAAGTCCCTATTTCCTTGCGCATTTTCTATGGCTGATAAGCCCATCTTAAAGGGAAACCAATGCATCCAAAACTATGCAATCCCTTCAAAGTTCATTTCTTGATTGTATGCACCATCTGTACAACTCAAAAATTTATACAACTGATAATACATTGTCCCTGCACTCTAGTATCAACTAGGTCTTTTTCAGAATTGACATGGATGAGTTTCTAATGAGGGAATCTTCAGTTAACTAGAGTAGCACTAGTTAATGCATTAGTGCACCATCTGACTATTAACTCACTATTAGTTCCTCAAACAGTTTGGAACTAATTTAACTCAACTTAACTCAGTTGTAACACCCTATGCTGCACAAACATTTATCTTGTTACCAAGTTTTACTTATTACTTCAAACTCTTACTTTGTTTAACATAGACTGTTAAAGAATTAAGGCTAAGAAGTCAGAACATACCTTGTTATTTTATTAAAGAATTTAAATAGTTTGTTAAAGAATTGCAAGAAACGGTTAAATAACTCCTGATACAGTTACACACAGTTGCCTATCTTCTTCCTCAAAAGGAAAAAGAGGCAGAATCCTCAGGGGTTGGAGGAAAAATGGACAAAATAAAGAAAGCAAGAAGTATGCTACCCAGATTTTTCCTTGAGCTGGAAAAAAGTAACTAGTGGGAAAACTATGGATGCTAGTTGAACTCGTATGCGACGTGAGGCTGGACCGTGGTCTTGATGCCCAAGGTACCAAATTGTATTTGACTTATTAATTGTCATGAGAAGGAAGAGCTCAGAGGGGGATTTTGGACGTAATCGCTAGATCCGTAGTTGGGTGGAGAGACTTTCAAGGACAGAAAGTATTCATACAATTATAAAAAAGTAGGAACAAATAAGTATTACATTCTGTGCTTAGTAATCATTGATTGAAAAGCATTACTCTTAGTCAAGAATGGATAATTACCAACATAACTAATTACTGAGTATATTTCGTTGCTTTTTATGGTTAGATAATTACTAAGTATATTTTGTTGCTTTCTAGGGTTAGACAATTACTAAGTATATTCTGTCGTTTTATATGGCTAGAAGTGCATTCTGTAGTTTACACCGTTAGTTATAATTTGATTTCTCACATGTACATTGAAGAGTCATAATGAAAGGAATGCCTATAACTTTAAACAGTTCCAAGAAAATAACTTCAAAACCCTTGTGGGACAATTTTTATATTAGCAACTAAGAGAAATTAACAACATAAACAATGTATGGTCTATTTAAAATAAATGCTATATTATAACAGAACCGTGAAACACACTTTAATTGAACGCATAGAGCTCATAGAGATTGAGTCAAAAAATACTCATTCCAATAATTGTAAATGTTTCTATAGACTGCTAGGTGCAAACAAGAAGTCAGATACTGCAAACCATTTCACAACGAGATCCAACCAGGCTTACTTCAACTATATAAAATCAATTATCAAATCATGAGGGTTCTTCGTGGCTCTCGATCACTTCCCGTAGAAAGGACCGAGGGCTGACCTCCCACGCATTTGTTTAGTTTCTAGAGTACTTAAACTGAGAATAAAACTGCCAAAAAGAAAATGAAACCTCTTAAAAAGATTGTTCAAGTCATAATAATTATATAATGGAAATACTACATGCTGGGTTAAAAACCCTTAATAAAAATAGCCAACAGTTCATTGAGTCCATCTCTATTTACCTGAAGGAAAAACGTAAACCCTCATCTAGTTCCTTCCATAGTCGCTATAAGGTTAAGTCTTGGCCGAGCCTCGGCATGATGTTGGCCTCTAAAGCTGAGGAACTAAATTACATCAATTAAGTGCAATGATTTCATAAATTAACTAAAGTTTGAAGGTAAATCTTTAGCTATGAACCGTCTGAGGGTTTGGTGACAAAACCAACCTATGAGTAGAAGATGACAACCCGTATAAAGGAGATTCCAAAACTATGAAACTCTTGAAATGGCAAGGTCAAAACAATACCTGTGATTGCACACCCAAAGTTAAATCTTGTGGGAAAACGAGAATAATAGTTGTCATAAATATAATCATATTCAAAGGTTCCTCATTACCTATGTAGCAGGAGCACTGTTTGAAGAGAAACGATGAACACTTGGAAAGTCTATTCAGACGTTAGGACTCTTCTCAAACAAAATAAATCACAGAAGAGCAACCCTGTAATTGTATAGAATCTTACCTCTAAGGGAGCGCTACTTTGCCCCCATCTCATCCTTTCTGTGGTGTGAAAAAATATGAGATAAGGAACTCCCTGCACCAGATAACCAGCTGATCAAGAGGAATCTTTCTGAGCTAGAAACAAAATCATCTAAAGGACATTAATGGTGAGAAACTCTTGCTACTTTACCTGGATGATTACCAGACCCCGGCGGGATGAGGAGGGCATGACGACGACATGATTTTTTCTTCAAACCCTTGACAGGTTGCAGAGATGAGCTACAAGGTGTGCATAGTACCAAATGGAAAACGCACATAGTGGAAAACTTGATGTATGTCGCATGTTTAACTCGAGAGCACGAGGACTATTGGATCCTCAGATCCAGATCCCACGGTGGTAGGTCAACTTGGCGATGAAGGCTCTAGACTGTTCCAGCGAAAGAATTCAGTGAACTATTGTCAAACATTTAAGTCGTAGCCATAGGTGGAAGCTCCACCCTCGGTCCACTCCCACTTCATTAAATACGCTACTATATCAATGCATTATGCCATCAGGAGTATATCAAATGCGAAGGAATATCGTGGATACGCAAGACAATCCACATTCCATTTCAAATAATCACATAAGCTTAGTTAATAACCCTTCTAATGTGTTTGTAATATAGTTAATGGGGTATGCGTTAAATAAGTTTTTTTTTTGTTATGTGTGTTAAGGTGTTACAAATAGTATCAGAGCCTAGGCTCACACATTGAGACTTATGGGATAGATAAATACACATAAAATTTAATAGATATTATATATATATATATTATATAATATATATATATATATTATATATTATATATAATGCCATAAACAACTGAGTATGTGTGAATGTGAATATAGAGATAGAGGTCAGCACCCAAAGAGCAGAAATGTAGAGGAGCCCTAGACGGTCGAACCAGCCAAAAGTACCTTACGTAGAGGCCAACCCGGACATATGGATACAACTGGGAGAATAATCTTAGCAAGACAATGTTACCCTGCTTGAAACAGAGAAACAATTACGTGCATAAATGATGAACCTGAAAATGGATAATGAACAACTGAGGTAGGAACAAGAAAGGATCCTTAAAATCTTGTCCGACTAACAGACTCAACAGGGACCAAATCCCAGTGCGAAGGATAGGAAGAAAGCCCCAACAACCCATCATGGCAAAGATAATGTAGAGTCAGTAGAGGGACACAAGGAGGATGAGTAGGGACATTTGGATAATGTTTTCGACAAAAGAAAGACAAAAAGACAGAAGGTGGAATTACAAGGTGAGTTCAAAAAAATAAAACCATCACTCTTTGAAGGAGAATCTGAAGAGGCCGCTGAAGCATGGCTAATCGACATGGGTAACTACTTTAAGGTTTATGAATATACTGAAAAACTTAAAGCATGACTGACAGTTTACCAATTAAGGGGTAAGGCCACCCTTTGGTGGGAATAAATCAAGACGGTGAGAAAATTTGACGAAGAACAAGTTACGTGGCAAGAATTTCATAACCATTTTAAGGATAAATATTTAACTAAGCGTTACTATGATGAAAAGGAAAAGGAGTTCCATGAGTTAAGGTTGGGAACCTTGACCATGGATGAATATGTGAAATGATTTACTTTCCTATTATGATATGTCCTATATATGCAGGAGGAAAAGGCCAAAGTTCAGCAATTTATTAGCAGTGAACCCAACTTTATGAAGAAAAAACTAGAATTTGATTATCCTAGAACAATGGATGATGTGGCATGAAAAGCCCATATCTGTTATCAAAAAATGAAGTAGAAGAGTGAGGGGTCCAAAGGAGAAATAGGTAGGAGAGGGGGGAATTTACTCCCAAACAGAAAAATGAAGGTCACTAATGGAAGGAGTATTTAACAAAGAACTTTCGGTAAATTTCCAATGAACCAGTCAAAAGTCCCAGCATATACCGCAAATAGACAGTTGGAGGGAGTTAGGAAACCTGCTAATGACCAACAGCCAAAACAACCTTTGCAATGCTAGGGATGTGGGGAATCCCATTACTACAAAAATTGCCTGCACAGAGCCTGAACAGAACAACTTTCAAATATGCAAGAAGCCTCCACAGTTGGAGATGTAGTAAGGGGTATGCCCAGAATTAATGTTGCTTTGGACGATCATCAAGTAGAATACCGGCCCACCATGATCGAGTGTGAAGGTATGATTTGCTGATCAACCTGTTTCTGTTTTGTTTGATCCAAGTGTTAGCCTAAGCTATATTAGTCCTAAAGTGGTGGAGAAATGTTAGTTGCAAATCAGTAAGTTTAAGAAACCTTGGTTAGTTCAGCTAGTCACCGGGACAAAAAGAAGGGTATGTGCGAAAACAAAAAATTGTCCTATAACAGTTTCAGGATAGTCCATCCAGGTTGACCTGAATGTACTCCCTTTATGTTCATATGATATACTAATAGGGATGGAATAGTTGGAAGGGTGTTGGTCCCTAGTCGATTGTAAGGGAAAATCTGTAAGTTATCTCACGGAGTCAGGACAGAGAAAGGAAATACAAGGGATCAAGAAAAAAATTAAGTTACGTCTTATTACTGCTAACCAGTTAGGAAGATGTATTAGAAAGGGCTACCAGATTTATGTTGTTTAAGTAGGATACACCAATTCCAAGAGTAAAATGATTTCGTTGGAAAATATCCATGTGATTTAGGATTTTGTTGATGTGTTTCTTGAATCCATTCCTGGATTGCCACCTAGGCATGAAATTGATTTCACAATTGAATTGATACTTGCAGCAGCTCCTATTTCAAGAGCTCCTTACCGCATGAGCATCCCTGAGCTAACAAAACTCAAAATGCAGCTTCAGGAACTTCTGGATAAAGATTACATTTTCCCTAGTGTATCCCCTTAGAGAGACCTCGTGCTTTTTGTGTGAAACAAGGACGGAACCTTAAGACTATGCATTGATTATCGTCAGTTAAATAAATTGACTATCAAAAACAAATACCCTTTACCACATATTGACGATTTATTCAATCAAGTGCAGGGGGCTAGTGTAATCTCAAAAATTGACTTAAGGTCCGGTTACCAGCAGATCAGGATAAAAGATGAAGACATTCGCAAAACTGCATTTTGAACTCGTTACAACCATTATGAGTTCGTGGTAATGCCTTTCAACCTTACAAATGCTCTAGCTACTTTCATGAGTTTGATGCACAATATTTTTCAGCCATTTCTAGATAAGTTTGTATTGATTTTTGTTGATGACATACTAATTTATTCCAAGAATCAAGAGGAGCATGAAAAGCACTTGAGAATAGTATTACAGATTCTACGAGATAATCAGATATACGCTAAGTATAACAAGTGCGATTTTTTCAAAATTAAAATATAGTATTTGGATCATGTTATATTAGCAAAAGGAATGACGGTGGATCCGGAAAAGATCAAAACCATTATGGAATGGACCACCCCGAAAAACGTTGCTGATATTAGATCCTTTTTGGGCTTAGCTAGCTACTACAACCGATTCATTAAAGGTTTTTTGAAGATAGATTTTCCTATGACTCCGCTACAGAAAATGGGCATGCCTTCCAATGGACAGTTGAATGTCAACAAAGTTTTGTCCAGTTAAAACAATTACTTACAATTGTACTTGTGCTAAAAGTAGCAGATCCAGAAAAATCTTTCGTGGTTTGCACAAATGCAGGTAAGGAGGGTGTCGATGGGGTATTAACAAAGGAAGGGAAGGTTATAGCCTATGAATCACGGAAATTGAAAGAGTATGAGCAACGATACTCTGCACATGATCTTGAGTTGACAATGGTGGTACATGTGCTCAAAATGTGGCGACACTACCTCCTAGGAAAGAAATTTATGTTATTAACATATCATAGCAACCTTACAAACTTCTTTAACCAATCTAGTTTAAATTCTCAGCAGGCCAGATAGACCATGTCCTTGAGGGAGTTTGACTTTGAAATGAAGCACCTTAAGGGAAAAGAAATCTGAGTGGCCGACGTATTAAGCAAGAATTTACTACATTGCATCTACGAGATACAATTTAGTCAAGTACAATATAAACTTCCAAGCATCATCAAAGAAGCATCCCTCAAAGACTCGAAATATGCATTCCTTTGGCAGCAAGCATTGGAAGCTCAGGAGAAAGGGAAACAGTCTGATTATGGTATAAATCCAGACAAAATGTTAACATTTAGAAACAAAATATATGTTCCTAATCAAAATTCTGTCAAACAAATTTTATTGGATGAATTTCATAGGAAGCCTTACGTCGCTCACCCAAGATACTAGAAACTATTTTCTGCCATCATAAAAAGTTATTTCTGACTAGGTTTAAGGAAGGATGTTGCGGAGTACCTATCCAAATGTTTGGAGTGCCAACTAGTGAAGGGGGGACGTCGGCAACCCGCCGGTCTATTGCAACCACTACCCATTCCTGAGTGGAAATGGGAGATGATCGCTCTAGATTTCATCATAGGATTACCTCGCACTAAGAAACAACATGACTCAATTATGGTGGTATTGGGCAAGTTAAGAAAAACTGCTCATTTCATTCCGTAAAATCCACCTACAAAATTGTGGAAATCGCAAACATATTCATGAGGGAAATATTCCGGTTTCACGGGATACCTAGGGTGGTAATTTATGATGGAGATGTAAAATTTACATCCACAGTTTGGAAAACCCTCTTCGTTGGATTAAGTACTCAGATTCAAATCGGTATTGCTTACCATCCACAGACGGATCGCCAAACAGAGTTTGCGAATCATGTCCTAGAGGACATGTTAAGGATGTTTGTAATGCAACAACCGCACAAGTGAGAGGACTACCTCCATCTGGTGGAGTTCGCCTACAATAACGGATATCATGAATCACTACACATGAGCCCTTTTGAGGTATTGTATGGGAGAAAATGCAGGGTACCCACAGATTCAAACAACTGCGTTAACATGTTAGCATTGGGTCCTGACATGTTAGCTGAAATGGAGAGTACAATTAAAAAGGTCTGCCAAAATTTAAAAGCTGCTCAGGATAAGCAAAAGATTTATGCAGATAAGAAAAGAATTCATAAGGAATTCCAGTTGGGGGACCAAGTATATTTGAAAGTCAAACTCTAGAAAAGTACTTTATAGTGGAAGGGTTGTGCTAATTTAGCACCCCAGTACTATGGATTGTTTCAAATCTTTGAACGGATTGGACTAGTGGCATATTTGGGTCCACAATGTTTCCATGTCCCCTTGTTAAAAAATTATGTGTACAATCCTCAACATATAATTAATTGGGAAAATATACAGGTAATAAAAAAATTGAATAGGTAACATATGAACTGTTGTTTTGTAAAGTTTTGACAGCGAATTATAATTTGGGCAGGTCGAACCAGATGGAGAGTTTCTGGTAGAACCTATTCGTATTCTCGATCAGAGAGAAACCATCTTGTGGAAACGAGCCATCACCCAGGTTAAAGTGCAATGGAAGCACTTTGGCTCAGAAGAGGCTACCTGGGAAGAAGAGGAAACTATGCAGAAAACCTATCTGGTATTATTTTCTTAAAAAGAACACCAAGGATGGTGTTCCTCATAAGGGGGGGATGTTGTAACACCCTATGTTGCACAAACATTTATCTTGTTACCAAGTTTTACTTATTACTTCAAACTCTTACTTTGTTTAACATAGACTGTTAAAGAATTAAGGTTGAGAAGCCATAACATACCTTGTTATTTTATTAAAGAATTTAAACAGTTTGTTAAAGAACTGAAAGAAACAATTAAATAACTCCTTATATAGTTACAAACAGTTGCCTATATTTTTCCTCAAAAGGAAAAAGAGGCAGAATCCTCAGGGGTTGGAGGAAAAAGGGACAAAATAAAGAAAGCAGGAAGTATAATGCCCAAATTTTTCCTTAAGCTGGAAAAAAGTAACAAGTGGGAAAACTATGGACGACAGTCGATCTGGTATGCGACTTGAGGCTGGACAGTGGTCCTGATGCCCAATATACTAGACTGTATCCGACTTAACTGTTAGGAGCAGGAAGAGCTCATAGGGGGATTCTGGACGTAATCTCCAGATCCGTGGTTGGGTGGAGAGAATTTTCAAGAACATAAAGTATTCAAACAATTATAAACAAGTAGAAACAGATAAGTATTACATTCTGTGCTTAGTAATCATTGATTGAAAAGAAATAATCTTAGTCAAGAACGAATAATTACGAGTAGAACTAATTACTAAGTATATTTTGTTTCTTTCTAGGGTTAGCTAATTACTAAGTATATTATGTCATTTTCTATGGCTAGAAATGCATTATGTCATTTACACTGTTAATTATAATTTTATTTCTCACATGTAAATTGAAGAGTCATAATGAAAGGAATGCCTGTAACTTTAAATAGTTCCAAGAAAATAACTTCAAAACCCTTGTGAGACAATTTTTGTATCAGTAACTAAGATAAAGTAATGACATAAACAATGTATGGTCAATTTAAAATAAATGCTACATTATTGTTAGAAAACTATATATTATAGAGCAATGGAACACATAAAATATTGCAGAAATATAAACACATAAAACAAGAGAGACATAGATATACATGGTTCACCCAATTTGGGCTACGTCCCCGAGAAACAACCAGTCCTTCCTTTTATATTATCTAGTAAATTGAAGAAATACAACCTATAGCAGATCCGTTGTAATTCTCTCTTTGCTCTCACACAATCTCCTCTCTCTTTTTCACTCAGAATACAGATCTACTTAGGCATAATAGAATTCCCTCATATATAGTGAGGGGTTGCCTTCTAGGGAAAAAAAACCTAAATTAAACATAACTTCTACCATCAGATCTTTGCCTAATGATCGACCCAGATTGACTACGAAATTACAACATTTTACAAGGCAATTTTACATCTATTTTTAGCTTTAGGGGTGCTGCCCCCGATCCCCCACCAGCGGGAGAGCTCCTAAAGATCGCTACCACCCCCCTGGACCCCCCTTGTAGTGCGAATACTACGAGCAGCGTTGCCGTCACATTACGAACTGGGGTCCAATGCGGTGATAACTCTGAATAAAGAAGATAATTAGGCTCCACACCCAACAATTATAACAGAACCATGAAACACACTTTAATTGAACGCATAGAGCTCATAGAGATTGAGTTGAAAAATACTCATTCCAATAATTATAAATGTTTCTATAGATTGCCAGGTGCAAACAAGAAGTCAGATACTGCAAGCCACTTCACAACCAGATTTGACCAGGGTTACTTCAACTATATAAAATCAATTACCAAATCACGAGGGTTCTTCGTGGCTCTCGGTCACTTCTTGTAGAAAGTACCGAGGGTGAACCACCCACGCATTTGTTTAGTTTCTAGAGTACTTAAATTGAGAATAAAACCACCAAACAAGAAAATGAAACCTCTTAGAAAGATTGTTCGATTCATAATAATTACAGAATGGAAATACTGCATGCCAGGTTAAAAACCCTCAATAAAAATAGCCAACAGCTCATTGAGTCCATCTCTGTTTACCCAAAGGCAAAACATAAACCCTGACCTAGTTCCTTCCATAGTAGCTATAAGGTTAAGTGTTGGCTGAGCCTCGACATGAGGCTGGCCTCTAAACCTGAGGAACTAAATTACATCAATTATGTGTAACACTTTTATAAATTAGCTGGAGTCTGCAGGTAAATCTTTAGTTGTGAACTGTCTAAGGGTTTGGTGACGAAACCAACATGTGAGAAAAAGATGACAACCCGTATAAGGGAGATTCCCAAACTTTGAAACTCTTGAAATTGCAAGGTCGAAACAATACCTACAATTACACACCCAAATTTAAATCTTGTGGAAAAATGAGAATAATAGTTGTCATAAATAGAATCATATTCAAAGGTTCCTCATTACCTGCGTAGGAGGAGCACCGTTCAAAGAGAAATGACGAAAACCTGGAAAGTCTATTTGGTTGTTAGGACTCTTCTCAGATAGAATAAATCAAGGAAGAGTGACCCTGTCATTGTATATAATCTTACTTCTATGGGAGCATTGCTTTCCCCCATTTCATCCTTTTTGGGGTGTGCAAAAATATCAGATAAGGAACTACCTTCACCAGAGAACTAGCTGATCTGGAGGAATCTTTCTGAGTTGGAAACAAAATCATCTAAAGGACATTAACGGTGAGAAACTCTTGGTACTTTACCTGGACGATTATCATACCCAGACGAAATGAGGAGGGCACAATGACACCATGATTTTTCCTTCAAACCCTTGATAGGTTGCAGCGTCGAGCTATAAGGTATGCATAGTACCAAATGGAAAACACACATAGCGGAAAACCTGATGTATGTCACATGTTTAAACTGGGAGTGCCAGGACCGTTAGATCCTCATATCCAGATCCCACAGTGGTAGGTCGACTAGGCGATCAAGGCTCCAGACTGTTCTAGCAAAAGCATTCAGTGAACTACTGCCAAACATTTAAGTTAGATCCACAGGTGGCAGCTCCACCCTCGGTCCACTCTCACTTCATTAAATAAGCTACTATATCGATGCACTATGCCATTAGGAGTATATCAAATGTGATGGAATATCGTGGATACGTAGGACAATCTGCATTCAATTTCAAATAGTCACATAACCTTAGTTAATAACCCTTGTAATGTGTTTGTAATATAGTTAATGGGGTATGTGTTAAATAAGTTTTTTTTTTTTTGTTACATGTGTTAAGGTGTTACATCAGTAAATTGAATTATATAATTACAACTCACAATTAACTTATCGTGGACCCCTATAATATAGGGAGAACATATACATGACTTCATAAAAACTTCCAACTCGAAATTCCTAAGTTAACTGAGTCAACTCACTCTATTTAACTATTACAAGCTGCTATGAGAATAGAATTTGATTTTAATTCTCAGTTTAATTCAAGGACAAATTAAACTGGAATTTATGGATTCTATTTTTATCATTTCTTTTTGTTTTTTTCAACATATGAAAGGGGAAAATAAGGGCTCAAAGAATCCTCATAGAACAAATCAAGGATTCCTTCATCCATTATGTATCAAATTTGGAGAAATCTAGAGAAATCTATGATAAGTTGGTAGAGCTATTTTCTGTAAGCACTGCAAGAGAAGTTATATCATTGAGAACTGAACTATACAAAATGAAGGCATCAAATGAAGAAGGGGTAACCTCATACATTATGAGGGTATCACAAATAAGAGATCAACTACAAGATTAGGAGAAATAGTGTCTGATAAATAAATGATCACTGTTGTGCTCAATGCATTACCTGATGAATGGGGAAACTTTGTATCAAGTATCTATGGAAAGAAGGAAGGCACTCTGTTCCATGAAATTTGGTCATTATGTAAGATTGAAGAAACTAGGTTGAAGGCGAAGAGTGATGCTAGATCAAATGAACAAGTTCAGTCATATGCTACCATGGCCAGGGGAAAAGGAAAGTTTGGAAAGTTTGATCCTCGAAAAAAGAAAAAGGTCGATATGTCAAAGATACAATGTTATGAGTGTAATGAATATGGGCACTTCAAAAGGAATTTTCCTAAACTTAAGGAGGACAATAAGAAGAGAAATGAAAGAGTTGAAGCCCATGTCACCTAGAAGTGGAAGAACCTGAAAAGAAGGAGGAGGTGAAATACCTCTACTATGACTAAAATATATTTGAGTTCTTTTCAGTTTCGTAGAAGATAACAATCATGATGGAAAGCATCAAAATCATCAAGATGAATTAGAGTTGAAATAGTGATGGCATTATAATAGAATCTTGGAAGGATAGCTGAAGTAAAAGTCTACATGGTGTATTATTCATCGTGATATAAATAAAGTATCCCATGGCATCTCCATTGGAAGCATATAAGGACAACCAAACTAGCAATATATATGGTTGGAAGAAAGTCATCTAGCATGATAGAAGATAAAGAAATCAACATAAAACATCATTAGAAAGGAACATTTGTAGAATAGGGATCATTTAGATCCTCCACTAGAATCTTTATAAGAAGGTTCACCTCTACTTGGAAGGAGAAAGTGTCTTGTTGATAGTCTACCGTCCACCTTGTGTGGGATCCACTAGTAAGATATGATGATAAAGATGTGAAACATGTTGAGTTGGTGGAAGTACTTTCATCTCCAAGCAAGGAAATGACGTTGCTAGAAGGAAGTCTATATGACCAAAAGGAGGAAAAGGTATGTATATATTTAATAGATAAATTCATGTCATCATATAATTGCAGATAACATGGTTGAATGTTCTATCTCATGAGCATGATCGAAGAATAATGATCTCTTCCATTAGAATGATGCATGGAGGCATGTAGATAAAGCGCCTTGAGTTCTTCTACATATTGATAAGATGAAATCAACAGAATATGACCTCATATGGAAGATGAAGTGGTTCACAATGATGGTTCCTATGATGAAGTAACTATGTATATAACTTCCTAAGGAAGCAATATGTGAAGAAAGGAAGAAGGGTTTGTGAAAGATGAAACTATAGTCACGTAAGGTAAGATAAGTGATCAATATATGATAATTAGGAGAATTAGCTATGACATCTCCATGGAGAAGATATAAAGACCCCGATAAAGTCTGAAAAGGAAGGAGACCCTTGATATTCGCTGTCTTGGAGATGGAGTCATACATGTGTAGGATGTTGATGTTGCTAAAAGCTAATGTCATGATGAAAGGCCATCATAAAAAGGTAATTTTGATTTTATGTTCATTTTTATTTTTGAAAACATCTAGTTGAGTTGAAATAAGGCTACTAAAAGAGAGTTGTAGAAGTCACCTACAACTAATACGCATATGACTAGATGGAAGATCCTGAAAGAAACATGACTTGGAAGAGGTAGTTGCATGAAGAAAAGCCAAATGTGGAGTAGAATATCACTTTCTGATGGAGAGAAGGATGACATGACTATTGGTTCAACATTATGGTTCGTTGAAGGTAAGTGATGAAGAAGATGGTCGATTGCCTATGAAGAATATTTGGAAGATGAAGGCTCCATGATGAAGAAGTTGAAGTTCATGACATTGGAAGGATGAGCCCTACAAGCAACTAATAGTACCATGATCTCCACCAAAGAGCAGATAGTTGTAATTGGAGACAAGTCCGTAATTGAGAGGGAGCTTGGACAAGTCCTTAGTTAGGAGGGAACTTGGGCATATTCCTTGTATAGGAATGATTAGATCCTCCCTGGTTAAAATCAAGTGAAAAATATGGTTATCTACTTCATGTGTCATGCATTAGACCAAGACTAACATCCATAAATCTTAGTGAAGGCCATGAGGGAGAGAATGACACATCATTCTTGTATTCATGTTATGAAGAAAGAATGGAGGATTGGATATGCATCTGGTTTCTGATACTCTTTGAGGATGTCATAGGGAATCCAATTGGTAAACGTGACCGAAGAGGAAATTCCTTGAGGATATATTATTCCAAGACAAGAATGTCCCTAAAAGGACATGCCTTGTGAACCTCTGGATGGGGTATGTGCCTTGAGTGACAATGATGATGGTGTCTATCAGTCATTGTCTCGCCAACATTGTGCTATGATATTGGAGAGTGATAGAGATGTAAGGAAAGGCCTTGCTATGTGACAATGCTCATTGGTATGATGAGATGCAATGAGATAAGTTGAAATAATAGCATATGAGATGGCTTACCAATATGACTCTTCTAATGAGAATTCTTCAGTTTGAGAATGTCCAAACCCATGTATGGATTATGAATACCTCCCTAGTTAAGAGGGAGTGTTGAAATGTGTAACTAGGTAAGGTCTTCATAATGTCTATTATAATTATGATTTTATGTATTTGAAGAAAAGAGAAGAATAAATTTATTATTTTCATTTTTGATGCATGAGCTTCATGCTCAAGGTAAACTTATTTATAGGTCAAGCAACCATTGAGTGGTTCTAGGTTTGTTATAGAATTATGAAGTCAAAAGAGTCATTCTCGTACATCTAAGACCCATTTCGGCATATTTTATTATGTAAACAAAATCTATTTGAGTCATGAAAGACCCTCCAAGACCTTGTAAATGAGCTGCAACAAGTTAACCTACATGAAAGATCAAGTCAGCCTCATGGAGGCAATTCGTACCCCTATAAAGTCTATATATAAGAAGGAACTCGACCTCATTTGGACACACAACAAGAAAGTTAGATCTCCTCAAGAAAGAAGCTGGAAAAAGGACTAAAATCAAGGATAAGAAGAAAGAAGAGCAAGTTCAAAGTTTTGAACCTCTCTCTCTCTTGTGTTATGGTTTCTAAATTTGTTGGGCAAGTCAAAACTACAGAAGGAATTGTTGTGGAAATCAAAATTACAGAAGTTGTTGGGAAAGTTGAAATTGCAGAAAGAGTTTTTGGGAAAGTTGAAATTACAGAAGTTGATCGAAAGTTGCTGGATGTCAAAGTTGTTGGAAAGTTGTTGGGGATTGAAGTTGCTGGAAAAGTGGTTGGGGTCGAAGTCGTTGGAAAAGTTGTTGGGATCGAAATTGCTAGAGAAATTACTAGGGCCGAAGTTGTTGCTGGAAGGTTAAAGGTTGGTGTTGTAAGATATGTAAGGAAAGCACATCAAGAAGGACGATTAACTTGGTCTTGGAGGGGTCTTTATCAAGGGTCTTAGGTCTTGGAATTCATCATTTGGTGATTCTATAAAAGAAAATAATTCTTGTGGGTTTTCCTCTCAAGAGGAAAGGTTTTGGCCCTGGATAGCAACCTACATTTTTCATCCTCTTATCTCTTTAATCTCCATTGTTTGGTAGTGATTTGATGATAGAGAACACAATAATAATCAATTGAAAGAATAAGTTAATAACAAGTACCTCAAGTTAAGTAAACGAACATCACAAGAAGATATAAAAGTAAGAGAAATGACCTAATCTAGTTGCCCCTAGATTTCTCTACAATTTGCAAGAGAAGGAATTGGTGTGTGCAATCTTGATGGGCCCTCTACTTCATTCATCCAATCCATTTAAGAAGCTGGATGAAATTTTTTATTATAAGGATCACCTACAGGCACATGTGACAAGATTCCAATTCCAATTATTGTAGGAGATGACAATCCTAACATTTTACTATGTCAATGATCCCCTAGCTCAAACAAAATCCTGAAAACTGACATAGAACTATGTGAAAACCCATCCCCCCTTTTCCTCAATCAAATAGAAAGAACACAAAAAAAGCCTCACCCGTCTCCCAAGCCTAAACCCCTCCACCACTGCTAAAATCGGATTAGACTCTACACCATTAGATATTTTTGACATGACTAACATCAAATTAATATCACACAACAATTACCAACATCAAACCCAATGCCACACCGGCCTATCATAGTAAGAATATCAACATGATAAATCTCTCTTAAATTCTCAAGGCGGAAGATACATATAACTTTCTAATGATACATTGATCGTGCAAGAAACTATATAAATAGACTTGCCCTCCCAAGGGAGACAAGAAAATCTAGATTGCATGCAAGATGATCACAAAACCATGTTGTTTGCAAATTAGATGCAAGACTCACTTAGTTTCATTTTATGTTAGGAAATAATAGCAGCATAGGTCTTGTCTTTCACCAACCTACTAACCAACATTTTTGAGAAATTAGAGTAGAAATAAACAATGTTAAGAAAAAAATACTTGAATTTTGAAGATAAAATGGGTAGAGTCTGGTGATTTTACTACTCGTATAGAGAAATAGCCAGATCTACATGCTCACAAAGGGGTGGGGTTAGTTTGTGAAGGACAAGAAACTTGAAGCTGGTGACATTGTCTCGTTTTACAAACAATCAATTCAGTGTCACCATCTCTACATCAACTTGAGACATAGGCCATCTGTTTAGCCTTGGCTCAGAGTTGACATGAGGGCTTTACTCAATGAACCTCTGATATATCATGTGCGTTCATGGCATACTAAACGATACCCTTAATTTGATTACATATTGGAAAATACGTGTAAAAATCACATTATTTAACCCCCTACCAATATCGATCCAATACATCTTCCCAATTTAAAAAACCTCTAGTTTCACTAGATATTGTAAGTATCCATTTTTTCATTAATATTTTTTATATCCCTTTATATTTTTTCCATCTTTTCATTAATATTTTTTATACCCCTTTATATTTTTTCATTAACTTTGAGCTTCATTTTTTATATCTGCCAATGTAAAAAGTATTTCCCCCCTATTATATGCTTGTTTTTTCCTCTCTCTCTCTCTATATATATCCCCCAATATAAATTCACATGGTGTGATATTGCTCCCCATGTGAGCCCCTGTGAAAGCCAGTTCTCTCCCATAACAATCCAAGGGAGGAAGGATGTGTCATGTAAAGGGATCATCTTCCTTGAATCCTTTCAATTTCAAAACACAGTGATGGAGCACTGATACTACTATCTCAGGTTCTACCCTCTCTAGCCATGGATTTCTTTCGGAAATCATAGCAGCATGCACTTCCCCCCTACACTCTTTTTTAGTCTCTGTGATCATAGGAAGGTTATAACATAGTTATCGATCAAATGAGAACTATTACCTCAAAACAGGTACTTTAACCCAAAACCCAAAAAAACCATGAAAAAACATCTTGAAAATGAAAAATGCTATGCTGGAATAACCTTTTTTTTTTGGGTAAATTTTCAACATTTTTTAAAAATGGAAGTAAAAACCAAAAATTTTGTGCAAAAAACACCTTAAAAACGAAAAATGTTGATGTTGGAATAATGTCCCTTTTTTTTTCGGGGTAAATTGTCAACATCTTTTAATAATGATGTTAAAGTTAAAATATCATGACTCTCAAAAACCTTAAAATTCCAACAATAGACATCAATTTAAAAATCAAATATCAAAAGTCTTAAAATTACAATGATTTTTAGGCAGGGTACTAAAGATAAAATATCATGTCTTCGAAAAGCCTTAAAATTCTAAGGATGACATTAAAAATAAAATATCACTTCTATGAAAATTTTTAAAATTCCAACAATTTTCACCTATGGTGTTAATATTATTTAAAAAAATTATTACCATTTAATTTATATTACTCTATGAAAATTTTTAAAATTCCAACAATTTTCACCTATGGTGTTAATATTATTTAAAAAAGTTATTACCATTTAATTTATATTAATTTATTTTTATTTCAAGTTTATCATATTAATAACAATTTATCAAATATAATGTTTTTTTGTATATAATGTATTGAATTCGCTGGATATGAAACACTTCAGTTATGATGAATGATCAATTTTACAAAACAAATGAATTTGTATGTGATTTTAGAGTTTTTGATACTCTGCATTAAAACATTTGTTTTTTTGGAAATTTGTGTCAATATTTTATTGTGTTTAAAAAACT
>APFE030491818.1:117574-144728 GCA_000404065.3 Pinus taeda | reverse complement strand
AAAAAATAGTATAAAACAAAGAATGTATTAGGAATCATGCAGAAAACATATTAGAATTCATGAAAATCACTAACATTTTAAAAACTGTTTATATAATAATAAAAAAAAAAAAAAAATTAGTATAAAAACAAAAATGTATTAGGAATCATGCCAGAAAACTTCTGAAAATCAAATAATTTTTTTGCTACTTCCAAAGTAAGTATATTTTATAATATCTATTGACAAAACTCAAATCTAAAATCAAAATTACTTAGAGCTTCTTCCGTTTTTTGCTGCCAATGGTTATGTTTGTCCCAATACTATCTACGTTCAATATTTATCGTTTTTACTACTTCAAGGACTCACACTTTTGCGGGGTCAATTCAATTGCTAGGGGATGTGGTTTGAGTTTAATTGAGAGAACGTCAGATTGAAGATATAAAAGAAGCATTAGATGGGATTCAAGAGAATAATTCTGAGAGGTAAAAACTTAAAAAATAGTTAATTCTCCAAGACAGTTAAATCTGGAAAACTCATGCAGGAAATTTCTCACACTTTCTCACACTTTTTACCAAATTATGTTACAACCTCGTGCTTTGGAGAATGGATATCGAAGCTTGTAGTTACAGATAAGCTATTTTTTCACAATTTTACTTACAGATAACTTGGAAAAGACATGTTTTAAAAAATACGAGGAAACAATGAACTTTCTTCCAAATAATGTGATGCTCCCCATTAATTAAATATGTCAGGTGTCCTATTAAAAGTAAGTAAAAGGGTGGATTTTATAATATAAAAGTGAGTAGTGGGTGCATGTGTTCTATTATGCTCACCATGTTTTATTTGTGAATATTTTATGTTTTATTGTTCATTGTGGGGGTGTGGGAGTGTGTATGAATATCAATTATTATTACTTATTAAATTAGGTTATTGAGACAGATATATTATTAATTTATGAGTAATTGGGCTTAATTATTTATTAATTTATGTTATTAAAATAAGCATGTTAATAACTTATGAGTATGCTTCTCTATTAAATTATAGTTTAAGTTTTAATTATTTATTAATTTATGTTACTCTTTAATTACTTATTAACCTGTGTTATTGAGATAGCTATGTTTTTAAGTTTTGTGTGGAAAATTTTTATTGTAAAGATTCCTCTTCACATTCCATACAACCTTTAATTAATTAATTAACCTATGTTATTGAGATAGGCATGTTATTAAGTTTTTTTTGGAAAATTTCAATTGTCTGGATTTTTCTTCACACTCCATACAACTTTTAATCAATTAATTAGTAATAGCCATAGAGAGAATATATTGCATTGCAACGATTACTTTTGTTTTAATTAGTTTCAAAAAATCACTTTAATCCTAAACCAAATTAGAAATTTTAAATTTTTTAAAAGTGTAAATCTTTCCGCTCAAAAATTTAATTAAATCTAAAATTAATAATTATATATATATTATATAATATATATATATATTATATATATATATATATATATTATATATAATATATATATAAAGTTAACTTAAACTCATATACATACATATGATACATGTCAAAATTTGCTAAATTTTAAACTATAAAATCATGTCAAAGTTTGCTATATTTTAGACTATAAAATCATTTACATGTAAGATACATGTCAAAATTTGCTAAATTTTAAACTATAAAATCATGTTAAAGTTTGCTATATTTTAGACTATAAAATCATTTACATGTAAGATAAATGTCAAAATTTGCTAAATTTTAAACTATAAAATCATGTCAAAGTTTGCTATATTTTAGACTATAAAATCATTTACATGTAAGATACATGTCAAAATTTGCTAAATTTTAAACTATAAAATCATGTCAAAGTTTGCTAAATTTTAGACCATAAAATCATTTACTAAACTTTAATGTGAAGCTAGTCAATGTAAAATGCATCAATACTAATTTATGTAATACTTTTGTAATGCTTACAAACTGAAATGAGGAAAATAAGATAATAGGAGACTAAGAAAACTTACATGTAGTAATAAAATGGCCTAATACAATTCAAAATATATTTTTGTATATATTATAATACAAATACAAATAAAAATATATTTATTATTGTTAGAAATAATGGAGATAAGGTAATTATTGTTACGTAGTTATGATTGTGCTTTACTTGGACATTCAGTTCCTATCATTCAGGGATCTGTTTTACTATCCCTAACTAAGTGTATATATTTATTATGGGAGTTTAATGTGAAGCCTAAGAGGCGTATTTTCTTGTACGATCTCCTCTTGTGTTGTTTGCCAATTCATGTCTTCCATGTGCAACTGTTGATATGGTATCAGAGTTGCAGGAAGGAGAAGCCTGTATGCTGAGTTGAGGAACGTGACTTCATCGCAGGGAGTTGAAGAGTAATCGTGCCGATACTTTTGGGGACTACGCTCATTTTTAATTTGTTGCATCATTGCATGATTTTGGTGTACATCGGCGACTAGTCGCGAATTTGATGTGAAAAGCAGCGACGATTGTTTTTTGATGGCGTGGTGGCTTGGAAGCTGTGTGTTGTGTGGGCTAGCTGATGCTGCGCGTGATTGAAGGTAGCATGACTGCTGAAGATGCCAGCTGAACCTGCGTCGAGGAGAAAAGGGCCTGATCTCTGCTGGAGGTCGATCAAGGCTGCATGTGCTTGGAAGCTGCATGGAAAATGGTGGCCTGTGTCTTCTTTTGAGGAGGCTGCCTGTAGAAGGAGGAGATCACCCTAGCCTTGCCACGTGAAGGAGCCAACCGAGGAGCCCAGCCTAGCCGTGTGAAGGAGTCGGTGGGTGTGGTGGATGGCTTCAGGTTGATTTTTGAAGAGGAGTGCAATAAACAACAACAAAAATTGTGTGTTGTGTGAGTCTGCTAGGGTGAAAGGACCTTGCACTTGCTTGTAGGAGGCCTGCGTTGAGAATCAGGAAGGAGTCTGCGTGGAGGCCGAATCTCCCAGTTGCTGTGTGAGAGGACTACGTGGTGGATGTGTGTCTTCAAGCGTGCCTCTGGACTTGTGTGGTGGTGAAGCCAAGGAGGCTTAGTCATTAGGCTACGTGGGCTGCGTAGGCTGGCTTGGAAGCTGATTACCAAAGCTGCCAGCTAGACCTATCGTTCTGATAATTATTTTTTTAATTGAAGTTTTCCAAAGCTTTAATTTTAAAAAAAAATTCTGTGGATTTTTGTTAATTGGAGGGCTCCTTATTTTTTTTTTAAATAAAGGGGGTGTGTATTTCTTATGAGAATTTGGAGTGATCTTTAAAAAAAAAAAGAGATCTGGAATTGAAATTTGAGGAATTAGTATTATTCAAGGCTATTTTTTTGTGAAGGAAATTCTCAGTGATTAGGGTATTTTTTTCAACATTCAAGGGCTGCTTAAATTGTTGAAGATTTTTATTCATTTAAAATGAAAAATCAAATCGTTGAAGCTTATCTCAATGAGAGTAATAAGCTTGATGGTTCTAATTACACAAATTGGAAATTAAAGCTCTAGACTCTGCTTGAGGGACAGAATGCCTACGACATTGCCACCGGTGATGAGGTCAAGCCGACTACTGCAACTGGTGGATCGAATACAACAATTCAAGACTAGGAGAAAAGGGAGATGAAGGCAAAAACGCTACTTAAGTTATCAGTCAAAGATTGCATCATCCCTCACATTCAGGATTGCAGGACAATGAATGACATCTAGATGATTCTCAAAGAGATGTACGAGATCAAGAACACTAGTCGAACCTTGTACCTCAGGAAGAAGATTCTCTCAATCAAGATGGAGGAGAATGAGTCTCTTTCTTCATTCATATCTTGGATAAAGGAAGTTAAAGATAAACTAACTGATATCGGTCAGACTGTGGCAAATGATGATCTAGTGACGATTACTATGAATGGCACGATGGATGATTATCAGATGTTTATAACCAGATTGAATGCAAGAGAAAAGCCTCCAGGCTTTGATGAGCTCACTGGGGTTTTGCTACAAGAAGAGGAAAGGAGGTTGTCTCTCAAACCTCAAAATCCAGATCTTGCATTGATGACAAAGTTCACGCCAAAAGGGAAAGTAGTGGCTGATCACAGGAGAGGCAGTGCATCAAGAAAAAGGACACCACAAGGTATGACCTCGCATAAACATGACTCTGCTCCTAAATGCTTTTATTGTGGTAAGATAGGCCATATTGCGAAATTTTTCCATAAGAAAAAGGCAGATGGGGAGAGGTACAAGTAGAGAAGATATGCAGGTCATTTGGCTAATGTAGATGCAGATGAGAATCAGGATGTCAGATTGTTTATGGCTGAGGCTGAGACTACTTTAGCTATTGAGGAGGATGAATCAGATATTTGGTTCGTAGATTCTGGAGCCTCCTCACATATGATAGATAAAAAGCAATGGTTTGGAAATTTTAGAGAATCCAACACTGGAGTAAAAGTATACCTTGGAGATAATAGAGGGTATGAGATCAAGGGACATGGAGATGTCCTTATTACTCTGCCTGATGGAAAGATCGGGAATATATCTGATGTGTGGTATGTTCCTGGTATCAAGAAGAACCTGATTTATGTATCAAAGATTACAGATCAGGATCTCAAAGTAGAATTCTTTAAATCTCATTGTATTATTAAATACTTGTTGGACCAGATGAAGCCTATTGCTACAAGTATTCGCATAGGAGGACTCTACAAACTGGATGTGAAGAGTACGCCACAGTAAGCCTTGATGTCATCAGATAAGTCTGTTGAAAATTTGTGGCATCAGTGACTTGGGCATATCAATTTCAGTGACCTTCTTCTGTTGCAGAACAGAGGTATGGTAAATGGTCTTCCTGTTTTGAAAAAGTTGCATATTGATTGTGAAGCATGTGCATTCAGTAAACAACATAGAGATGAATTTCTTGCTGTTAAAGATAGGAAACATAGGGATATACTCGAACTTGTACACACTGATTTATGTGGCCCTATGTAGAAAAGATCGTTAGGTGGGGCCTACTATTTTTTAATCTTTGTTGATGACTGTACAAGATTCACATGGGTATAATTTCTTAAACATAAGAGTCATGCTTTTGAATATTTCAAGCAATTCGGAAACATGATTGAGAAGTAGATAGGAAAGTTCATCAGGATTCTTCGATCAGATCAAGGCGAAGAATTCAAGAAAGGGGTTTTCATCAAATACTGAAAAGAGCATGGGATACAGTAGTAGTTTACAACACCTTACACTCCTCAGCAGAATGGATTAGCTGAGAGGAAATATAGAACATTGGTGGAGTGTGCTCGCAATATCTTGAAAGGTAAGAATCTAACTAATGGTTTTTGGGCAGAAGCTGCTAATACTGTAGTGTATTTGAAGAATAGGAGTCCCACCAAAATTCTTGATTATAAAACTCCTTTTGAAGCATTGTTTGGCTTCAAGCCTGCAGTAAGTCACCTTAGAGTATTTGGTTGTAAAGCTTTTGTGCATGTTCCCAAAGAGAACAGGAAGAAGTTAGATTCAAAGGCCATTAAATGTACCTTCATTGGATACTGCAATGAGTATAAGGCTTATAAAATGTTTGATCCTTCTACTCACAAGGTGTTTGTTAGTAGAGACGTAGTATTCCATGAACAAGTTGATGATGGAAATCCTATTCAAAACAATGAAGAATGGCATGTACCTTTACTTTCAAATGAGGATATTGAAACAGGGATCAGTCAACAACAATAACAACAACAACAACAGGATAAAGAGGAAGAAATTGAGTTCATTCCACAAAGAGAAGAACACAGCAGAATAATTGAACCCCCACCGCTTAGGAGACCTAGCAGGCTGAAACAATTACCAGCTCGATATAGGGATTGTGCGCTCATGACTAGTATGTTAAACATTGCAGAACCTTCTAATTTTTATGAAGCTAGTAAGAGTTCTGAATGGAAGGAAGCAATGAAAGAGGAATATGAATCTATTATTAAGAACAATACTTGGGATCTAGTAAAGCTTCCTCATGGTAAACAACCCATAGGTTGCAGATGGTTATTTAAATTGAAATTTAAAGCAGATGGGTCTATTGATAAGCATAAAGCAAGGCTGGTTGCAAAGGGGTATTCCCAGAAAGAAGCTGTTGATTTTGAGGAAACATTTGCCCCTATTGCAAAACTAAATACCATTAGACTAATTATTTCTTTAGCCACTAAGCCTCATTGGAGAATACATCAATTAGATGTTAAATCTGCTTTCTTAAATGGTGATTTAAAAGAAGAAGTATACTTAGTGCAGCCTGAGGGGTTTATTAAGAAGGGAGAAGAGCACTTAGTATGTAGATTAAAGAAGGGTTTAAAGCAGGCTCCTAGATCCTGGTACAAAAAAAATTGACTCATTTTTCCTCATGCATGGTTATAAACAGAGCAAAAATGATCCCAATTTGTATACTGTGTTTAATGATGAGGGACATATAGTGTTGATTTCTTTATATGTAGATGATTTGATCATGACAGGGAGTGTAGACAATCTCATTGAAGAAATGAAGCAGAAGTTATCACAGAAATTTGAGATGAAGGACCTTGGAGAAATGCATTACTGTTTGGGTCTAGAAGTTTGGAGAGATTCAACCAAACTTTCTTATCACAGGGTAAGTATGCTAAGAGTTTGTTGACTAAATTTAAAATGGATGAGTGCAAGGCTGCATTTGTACCTTTACAGCAAAACATCAAACTTCAGGTGAATGATGGTTCAAAATATGCAGATGCAACATTGTATAGATAGTTGGTTGGTATTCTTATCTATTTGACTACAACAAGACTAGATGTAGCCTATGGAGTGAGTGTTTTGAGTCAGTTCATGACTCGACCTCATGAGAACCATTGGATTGCATCGAAAGGAGTACTGAGGTATCTGCAAGGAACTTCAGACTTTGGTATTTTGTATTCTAACTCATTTGATGTTAGTTTGACAGGTTATACAGACTCTGATTGGGCGAGAAATTTAGATGATAGAAGATCAATTACAGGTTATGCCTTCAACATTGGGTCCGGGGTCATCTCTTGGTGCAGCAAGAAGCAGCATATTGTAGCCTTATCCTCAGCAGAAGCAAAATATCAAGCTATGTGTGCAGCAACATATGAGGCAGTTTGGTTGCGTAGACTTCTCCAAGATGTAGGAGAAGAACATACAGAAGCTACAGTTATCAATTGCGTAACCAAAGTTCTATCAAACTAGCCTACAATCCTATGTTTCATAAAAACACTAAGCACATAGACACTCAATTTCATTTTGTCAGGGAGAAGGTGTAGTCCAAAGAGATTTGTGTTGAATATTGTAATTCTTGTGATAATATGGCTAATAGATTTACTAAGCCTTTGGGAAGACTGAAGTTTGATTTGTTTAGGGACATGTTAGGTGTGTTTAAGAACCCTTTCTCCATTAAGGGGGAGTGTTAGAATTAATGGAGATTAGATAATTATTGTTACGTAGTTATGATTGTGCTTTATTTGGACATTCAGTTCCTACCATTCGGGGATTTGATTTACTATCCCTAACTAAGTGTATCTATTAATTATGGGAGTTTAATGTGAAGCCTAAGCGGTGTATTTGCTTGTAAAAGCTCCTGGTGATCCGCACCTTTGAGCTCCTCTTGTGTTGTTTTCCAATTCATGTCTTCCATGTACAACTATTAACAATTACAATACATATAATGATATATTCATTATAACTTTGTATATATATCTCATATACAAAAATTAATTAATATATATTTATTACAATACATATATTCATTATAACTTCTTATTCGTATGTCATATACAAAAGTTTAGTATTCCACTTCTATTATAGAAGTTCCGAAGCATTGAAAAATATTTTTCAATCAGTGCTAAAAAGTTAAAATATCTTTACATCAATGTTTTTATTTTATCAAAAATTCAATCCCTTTGAAAGTGATTTAAATTATATTTTTTTATTTTAGCTATGATACTTTAAATTATACAATTTAATTTTAGCTATTAAATATCATTATTATGCTATTAAATATCATGTGTTAAATAGATTTAAGCTAGATATTTTTTTATTATGTCACTGTGATGTATTGACATTTATCATCGGTTTTCAGTTATCAGTTTATCCGTATTGGTGAAAATTTTCCATTTTACATTAGGCTTTTTTTTGAAATTTTCATATGACGTTAACCCGCTGCCGCATCCTTGATTAGGAGTTTCGAGGGTGGATGTTATCCCTTAGTAAATGATGCATTTAATACAGATTGGGGAGAGCACGTTTCTTAAAATTTGCAATGAGCTAGAACTTGTGTAGGCAATCGCTAATGGTGGAGGACTTTGTGACACATCCTTCAATGTCGATATTAATTTTTGTGGACAACACAATCAATAGATGCATCATTCTTAATAAGATTTTATTATTAAAGGTTCTTTACATCAACGGTAGAGCCAGGTAGAGAGCATCCTTGGGCAGAGGCGCTAGGGTTCCAGGAGCCGAGCAGAATCACTGCTTCCTTATATCTTATTATTTTGTTTACATTCTAGAGCTAAAAAATGAGATTTGGAAGCAAAGCCACAGGGCAGTAATTGAGAAGCAAAGTACATGATTAAGAGAAACAGAAGCAGAACATCTTTACGACGAGAAAGTCCGCCCCAACAAATCAACAGTTATGAGGATTTGAATACTGCAGAAAATAAATCTTCATTTAACAGCAAAGCAGATCTCCTAAACCAAACTTCTCCGACTATAGATCGCGAAGCTAAGACACCAATGTCCCAAGAACCAGAAGAGATGAAGGAGATGCAAGACAAAGGAAGTTGGAAGACCGTAGAGAAAAGAAAGAAAGCTACAACACCAATCTCGCCAAGAAAGACAAGGAGCCAGACAAAGTAAAAATTAAGAAATTGTAGGTCCGATAGACCAGTTGGGTCTCAGTGGACGTTAACCACCACCATCATCATCATCAGTAAAATATAGAGCCTTTTATCATTAATTTGAGGAGTAGTTTAAATGATTATTAATATGTATTTTAAATGATTATTAATAATATTACGTATTTGGTTAATTATATTGTCATGTTTTAATTTGAATCAATTTAAAAAAATATATATTATTTAGAGTTAATAAATTTACTTAAAAATATTTTTAACAAACTTTCAGAAAAAAATTATATATAATTATTTAATTTGAAAATAAATTTAAACAAGAGTAAGTGTGCAAGTCAGGAGTCGTGCCTTTGGGATTATGGTTAAACATGTGTGCCAAAAGACATTCGTCCCTCAACGAGTTCTGAGTTCCGACCTAGTGTGGGCCTAGGAAAAAGACAAGGTTGCCAAGCTAATCCGACTCCGCTCGGTGTAGTCAGCGGTTTATAATTATATTTAAATTTCACGATAGATTGAGTGATTAATTAATTAATTAATTATGAAATAAAAATAATAATATTATTTATATTTAAATTTAATTTTTAAATGAATAAAAAAAAAGATTTTTTTTAATTAGATTTAATTTTTTAAATGTGAACTTGAAATAAATTATGTCGATGAAATACAGATTATAAATATGTATAAATTTTAAATGCAGATTATTATGATTGAATTGTGTTGAAACAAAATGTAATCTGTGATATTGAAGTGGATGTACATTCAGATTAGGTTTCAAATATAGTTGGAAAATTCATATATTTATTATAAAATATGTAAAAGACTAAAGTTGAAGAAGTTTTTTTTATTTGATTAAGAATGATACTCTTACGTGTTGTTGAGAAATGACAACAAGAAATTCCAGTGTAATTTGTTTTTGAATTAAACTAAGAATTAAAATCGAATTCTATTCTCATAGTGACTTGTAAATAGTTAATTAAGTTTAATTAACTTAATTAGCTTAGGAATTTCTAGTTGGAAGTCTTTTTGTAGTCATGTATATGTTCTCCCTAAGTTTTATGGGTCTAACATGAGTTTAAATTGAGTTGGAAATTAGATCACTCAGTTTACTGAGTTAAGTTAAGTTAAATTAGTTCCAAACTTTTTTTGGAACAAATAGAGAGTTAACAGTCAGTTGGTGCACTAGTGCATCCACTAGTTTCACTCTAGTTAACTGAAGATTCTCCCATCAGAAACTCATGCATGTCGATTCTGAGAAAGACCCAATTGAGACTAGAGTGCAGGGAAAATGTACTATCAATTGTATTATTTACTGCAGTGTAAATATCATGCATGCATCAAAGATTGATCCTATGTTTGGATTGCACAATTTTGGAAGCATGAATTTCCTTTAAATACGGGTTATTCATCCTAGGAATTACGTAAGAGATTAAGGTCTTGGAGAGCTACATAATTGGCTAAGTGTTGGCCAAGAGCTTGCTTATGAGCTGAGAGAGTTGAGCATATTTGTGTGGAATTGTTCTAGTGAGAACAAGCTTTATATCTTCACTCATATTTATGATATATGAAATATGGATAGTGGGGTTTTGAGCAGTGGATTTCCCTAGATACATTTTGTGGTATGTGCCATTGATTTATCCTCTTCTTATTCATATTGTTTTCATCGATCTATTGGATTTCGCTGGTTGAAAGTAGAAATAGATTCTTGTCCTATGCTTTAGTACATTGCATGATCGTGTGAATCTACATGATTTTCTACACGTACATGTCTAGTTCATACTAAATTTTATCCCAAAATCCACCATTCATATTACATATATGATTTAGTTTATTTTATGGTCTCCCCATTCCAAATGGTTTTATCCTCCATATAGTGATTAACTCCACTCACTACAAATAGAATTTTGGGTTTGGTTAACAACATTGGTGGATTAAATTTGTCTCCTTTAGGTTAAAGATTTATGATAGTGTGTATAGAATTGTGTGGTTGTTTCAAAGTTATGTAACAAATTTTAACATGAAAGTACATGGTCATTTTTATTTTGATAGAAAATTTGAGAATATTTTATAAATATGTCAGATAAAATTTAAGTTTAACCATTTCGCTGAGATGGTCAAATTTCCAAAATATTCACTTTCCACTTATCATCATATTTACAAAACATTCCAAAATCACCGAAGTACATTGCATATCTATCCATGTTTAGGCGCCTAACGATTTGATTATATTATCGAATATATTTTATTTAGGTATGTCCACATGTGTCGATGCCCAAACAATGTTAACTTTTGTCATAATCAACGATTTTAAATTTCGCTAGAAGAAGCATTAATAACAACGAATAATATATGTACATCATAATTAATTAAGATGAGAGTATTTGTGAGAATGCTTGCAGGGTCCATTAACAATCGGGGTTAGATTTAGTCTCCACTCTTAATATTGTCAAATGAATGCAGGATCTGACCTTTGACTAGTCAGGGTCAGCGAATTGTTACCAAAACCTTTGTATAAGTGAGTCCTTGTGAATCGCAATGTTGAATCATAATAATATAGGATTTAAAAAACCAATTTATTTTTCCTTGTATTTATAGTTATACATAAACATAGATGTGTAGAAAGAGCCGGTCTGTGAATTTGGCTCTAATCAAAATTAGTTGTAATGTCATCTTTTTATATGCAGATGATAATGTCCCTTAAATTTTTTGTTTTTTTGTCACTAATATATTTTGAATTTAAAAAAATTATTTTAAAATCATTATCTCTTTTTCCATTTTTTTGAAATTTGATTTTTATTTTTCTATGTTGTTATAAAAATATTTTCAATTTAAGTTTTTTATTAAACTATTTTCACATTTATATACTAAATAAATAATACATTTATTGATTCTTTTGATTTTTTATTAAAGTATTTCCTTATTTATGTTTTTTAGTGTTTTGTTCTTCACAGACATTACTATTAGAAGCCAATTCATTTGCTACTATGATTTTAACACTTATGTTATGTTAAGTCCATCTATTAAATAATCAATTTTTTCAAAAAATCTTTTAATTAATAAAAGTAATTTACTTTTAATGTATAAATATTTAAAATTATATATTATATATATATATATTTTATATCTTATATATCTTAATTTTATATATATTTAGTCATATATATTATTTAACTAGTCATTATACAGTTTAATTATTGTCATTTAAATCATTTCAATAACACTATTAATAATTATAGCTGATCTTATTTGATATATCATTTTTTTTAATATAAATAATTGAACTTTAAATTAAGTTTTTTAATTAAATTATTTCAAAAAATTTTATTTTCACATATTATTTTAACTAAATAATTATATATACTAAATGATGCCTTGGCATGACTAAATCATTAGGGAATATATGAAGTTGTGATTTTGCAAAACACTGATAATATTAAAAATATTATTCCATCTAAGTTTAAGGAGAGTCTTTTATATGATAAATCTTTAGAGGGTAAATGAAGTTTTAGATACTACAAGGAAATGGTCAACTCTAATCTAGCAATTGAAATGTTCTCTCCATTTTGACTAGTGCAAAGAACAAAATCAACATTGTTAAAATAAGAACAAACTCTCACATGTTGCATAGTAAAATTGGGTGTTGGATAATTCCAAAAACACCATGGGATGAAAGAATATGTCATCTTTATGTCATTGATAAGATTGAAGATGACAAACGCTTTCTCTTAGAGTTCCCTATATATACCAAAATTAGATCATAGTTACAAACATCAGAATACCAACCTTCATAACCTTCTAACTTATCAAGATTATGATGATCTTAAAATGTTTCTCTTAATGATTTTGGAGTACTAAAATAAAATACTAAAAAACTTCTAAGTAATCTCTTACCTTTCCTAAGGTCCAATATACTAATTTTGATCTCAATGAGCATTAATCATTGTTATCTTCAATACCTCTTGAAATACTTCCAAACAATTTATAAGATTTTAGTCAAAATCATTTTAGATTGTATGGCTTCCTCAATTATAATTAAAATTAGTTTTACATATTTAAGTTATTATATATATATATATATATATAATATATATATATATATATATATATATATAATATATATATATATATATATATATAATAGGTGAAAATGGAAAGTTATGGATATGATTATATTCTTGCATGACTATCCCCCACGTATTGTACATGATGCAATGCATAATGGGGGTTGACAAGGAGGGAGCAATAGCCCCCATTTTTTGGGGGTTCAAGGGTAATGACCCCAGAAAAAACATCTTGGGCGGTTTTTTGTGTATGTTTTTGGCAATTTTCAGCATATAGCTTTGCTAAAAGCAGTTTTTGTGGTGCATGGTGTTTTTGTCCATGGTTTGGTAGTTTCAGTTAAGGAACTATGGTTTTATTTTGATCCAAGATAAATAGACTAGCGATTCATGGATGTCATGGAATATATATGTTGTATTGTAACACTATACAAATGATATATATTGAAAAATCTTGTTGTTTTTCATGGTTTTGGATTTCCAAGATAAAATCTTTGTGTTTATGTGTGTGTTTTCCATTGCATCTTGTCTATTTTATTAAGAATATTTTTGCAATAATTAATTGTATAGGGTTAAAAACTACATTTGGTATCTAATCCATTTTGGGTTCAAGGGGACACCTTTGTGACTAAGGTGTTTGGCTCAAGCCTATGGTAGGCCTTGTTAATAGTGGAATATTTACAAAAGTAATTCTTATGGTGAAAAGGAAATGGTGAGAAGTTTAAAGATAGAGATAAATAAAATAAATGGGTACATTTCTAAGCTTCAGAAGCTCAAAATGGAAGATTAATTAATGGATAGAGATCAGTGGACGTTGTGGATCTGGGCACTGCATTAATAAGATGTCGACAAAAGACTAGAACAGGTTGGATTGAAAGGCAAAGAGCACAATATGATTGTGTCTCACAGATTCAATATTACTGAATGTTTCAAGGGAACCTATAACAAAGAATTTGTGGGACAACTTAGGGTCTTTGTATCAGTCTAAGTACTTGGTGAACAAAGTGTTCCTATGGAAGAAATTGTATAACCTAAGGATGAAGGATGTGTTGAATTAGTAACTATGGTTGGTCTTCATAATGTATATTTGGTCACTTGATGTGATTGTATTTATCATTTTAAATCATATTTATAAATACTTAAGTCAAAGGAAAATTTATTTTGAGTCAAGGTCCCATTGTGACTTTCTAAAAATGAAAATTTGAATTTTTTGAAATGTAACTTTTGGCTCCAAAAGTGACAAGTCGTCTTCGCTCCAAGTTAAGGCATCCCTCACAAAAAGGCATGTCCATCCACCCAAGACATACTACTATATAAAGGAATCTCGACTTCTTCGTTTGGAAACTTCGCATTCCTCTCAAAAGACAATTTCTTGGCAAGTGAGTGAAGGAAAAGAAGGATGAAGAAGGGCCAAAAGAAGGTTTAGTTTTCTCTCTTCTCTCTCTCTATATAATCTCGCATGTTTAGAGTAATCTCTCTCTATGGTTTGCATTTTTTTGGGAAAACTATTGCAGGGGGTGAAGTTCCTGGGTAATTGGGGCAACTATTGTAGGGCCAAAATACTAGAGCAACTGGTTATTATAAGAGGGCCAAAATTCTAGATGTGCGGGATCGAGAGAAAAGTGTAGGATCATAATTAGATGACTTGACTTGGAGGAGAAGACTAGGTTTGACCATAGGTCTAGGTGTGTCTCTCATTGAACAAGAAATTTTTTTCTATCAAAAATGTTGTTTGGTTTTTCCCCGTAGTGGGTTTTCCTAGGGTAAACCTTTTGTGTTGAGATATCTACTATTATACTGTTCTTTATGGTTGAATTTCTAAATTATAGTTGTTGAATGATAGATATTGGAAGAAGCTAAAACAATCTCTACATAAAAAGTAATTATCAAAATTTGAGAAATATTGTGCTAACCCTAATTGCACTAAGAAAATCAACATGGTATCAAAGCTTTGGTGAAGGAAGAAGGGAACATTGAGATAACCTTCAAAAGAAACCCTAGATAAATTTTTCTTCAAGTCTTTATTTTAGATTGGTTTCTATGGCTTCCTCCATGAAATATGAAAATAAGTTAGAGGAAGCATCAAACTTCAAAACCTGGAAAGTCAAAATAGATCTTATGCTTGCCAAGAATAAAGTGTTTGATATTGTGATAGAAAAACTATTGACCCATTTGATGTAGCAAGAAAAGAGAAGTTCAAGGAATATGACATCACTTCCATGAGTCTAATAGTAGACTCAACTAGAGATCATCTCATTCCCTACATTTCAAAACATGATACTTCCAAGAAGATGTACGATGCCCTAATAAATCTCTACACTATCAATATTGTTAGCTAATCCATGAGCTTGAAGAATGAGCTTTGAAATACAAGGATGACTAATAAAAACACTGGCTCCATACTTCTTAAGTATTTCTCAAATAAGATATCAAATTCAAGCTATTGCAGAAGCAGTTCCTTATCAAGAAATTGTGACTAGAACACTCAATGGTATCCCTATATCATGGGATGCATTTGTAGTAAGCATAAGAAGTTGGAAATAATCTCCTTCATTTGAAAAAATATGGACATCGTGTGCTCAAGAAGAAGCGATAATGATGACTAGAGATCATCAAGATGAAGAAGTTCAAGCCCTTACAACTCACTTCAAGAACAAGGGAAAGAAGAAGTTTGGAAGACAACACAAAAATTCAAGAAATGGATCTTCTTCCTCTAAGAAGAAGAAATACTTATCAAAGATACAATGTTATGGTTTTCAAGAATATGGAAATTTCAAGAGAGATTATCCTAATATCGCTAACAAGAAAATAAAAGGGAAACAACATGCTTCTGCAACAGAAGTTGAGGAAGATGAAAAACTAAAGAAGAGCATAGTGGAGCATCAAGACACATGACTTTAGAGTGTGGGAATCCTTTAAGAATGATAGAAAAGAAGTTGTCTCAAAGGGTATAACTAGGATACAATAACGTCTAGTAACAACTGGAATCTAGTAACAATGTACATCTTAGTAATGTTCTTTATGTACCAGGATTGAAAAAGAATCTTGTCTCTATTTCTTGTTTAGAAGATAAAGGAGATAAAATTTCTTTTGCGGATGTCAAAGTATTCGTTTGGTCCCAGGGCTCCTGTATAAATGATGCTAAGGTTATTGCGATTCGTGATGAGAGATTGTATAGAGTTATAACTTAACAAGATCAAACACTAGAACACGATGAAATAACTCCAATTTATTTATGGAATTGAAGGTATGGGCATATTCATTTTATAACATTTCCTAAATTGAGTCAAATAGTGTTAGATATTCTTGAACTAGAAATTAAGTATGATGGTGTATGCAATGGTTGTGCTCTCAGGAAGAACATCAAGGAACCATTTCCAAATAGTGACAATAGATCTAAGGAATCTTTGGACTTGATTTATTCTGATGTATGTGGTTTGATGCCCATAAAATCGCTTGGTGGTTCACTATACTATGTAACATTTATTGATGACTTCTCCCGTAATACATGGATATATCTCTTGAAGAATAAGGATGAGGTATTTGAAAAGTTCCAAGAATTCAAAGTTGAAGTGGAGAACTTGACTAGCAGGAAAATGAAGATACTGAGATCTAACAATGGAGGAGAATACAACTCAAAGGAGCTTGTTGTTTTCTGCGAACAAGATGGGATTAAGAGGGAGCTAATTGTCCCCTCTAATCCACAACATAATCGTGAAGCTAACGAAAGAATAGTTCCATTGAATAATATGTCAAGGCCATGATGCATGATTTGGACTTGTTGTTGTTCTTATGTAGAGATGCATCACGTACATTTTTTTACATTCAAAATAGAAGTTCTCATAGAGTTCTAGAAGATATGACTCCTAAAGAAGCCTTATCTAAAAGGAAGCTAGAGTTCAGGCACATGAGAACCTTTATTTTTCTTGTATGTATTCATGTTCCTAAGTATAAGAGGAACAAGCTTGATCCTTCAGGAAATAAAGTCATATTTGTTGGATATAGTGAATCTTCAAAGGCCTACAGAATGTACATTCTAGAATAGCGACAGACTGAGGTCAATCGAGATGTCACCTTCAATGAGAAAGTGTCGTATTGGAGGTATAAGGAAGTCTATGTAGACTCCTTAGATGAATTAAAGCAGGAGGAATCAAGGGAGCAATATTCCAGTTCTACATAATGTACCAGAAGGCTAGAAGGGCCTCAAGATCTAGCATAACCAGTCATAGTTCCAAAGATCAAGAAGAGACCAACATGGCTTAGATCCACATTAGAAGAGGTAGAAGGACATGCAACTCCTGATGGCACATATAGAGAGGTAAAGAAACCTAAAAGGTTCTCCATCTATGAAACTCTCATGAAAAAAATCATTTATGAAGAAACTTCCTCATATGAATAAGTAAGTAACCAGCAAGTGTGGAAGGAAGCGATGAATGAGGAGTACTAATCAATCATGAAAAATGGTGTATGGGAGATTGTGCTAAGGCTTGAAGGGAAGTCAGGGGTGACTTCCAAATGGATATACAAGATCAAGCATGTTTTATATGGTAGTATTAACAAATACAAGGCACGGTTTGTGGCTAGAGGGTTCTCCCAAAAATAGGGATAAGACTATAATAAGACCTTTGCTCGAGTTTCCAGGTACACCTCCATTAGATCCATTATTTCTCTTACTACTTCTATGGGATGGAACTTGCACCAAATGGATGTGAATACTACTTTGCTCAATGGCATGATTGAGGAATAGGTGTACATATAGAAACCTTGAGGCTTTGAGGTACATGAAAAGGAGTCTCATGTTTGCAAGTTGAAGAAGTCCTTATATGGACTCAAACAAGCTCTAAGAGCTTGGTATGCTCATATTGACAACTCTCTAACAAGATTTTGATTTACCAAGAGTGAAGTTGATCTAAACCTTTACTTTAAGGTTGTAAATAATGCACCTATGATCTTATTATTATATGTTGACAACTTGTTTCTGATAGGTGTTGAGCCTCTTATCATTCAGTGCAAGAAGCAATTGGCTTCTGAGTTTGACATGAAGGATCTTGGGGTGTACACTATTACTTGGGATTAGAAGTGTGGCAGAAACCTGGCGAAGTCTTCCTTGGTCAAAGAAAACATGTTAAAGATCCTTCAAAAATTGGTATGATGGATTGCAAATCCAAGGAAATTCCCATGGTGACTAACTTGAAAAAGTTAAGAGGATCCAACTCCCAATTGGTAGACCCATCTATGTATTGATGACTGATTGGTATGCTAACGTATTTGGTAAACACCAGGCCAGATGTTGGGTGCAGCCCAACTTGGTCCAAGTTTTGGATTTGAGGAGCAGAGCGTGCAGAGCCAACGAAGTTATATTCATCGCATGGTGTTTTAGGGGCTTTAGGCGGGTCAAAGCCACTTATTTTGTAATAGGTTTTTGGTATTAGTCATTTTTTTGTTGGATCCATTGTATGTGGACCATGGCTTTTGTCATGATGTAATGTATAAAGGGAGATGTAATACTTTGTAATCGAATTATGTCATCATAAGTGAATTGAATCTATGTATTTGCATATGTAGTATGTATTTTTGGGGAAGGCTCCGCAGCTGAGTTACTGGAGGCCTAGGAGAGTCTGAAATTGAGTGCACAGACCACCTACAGCTAGGTGCATAGGTTGAAGAAGTATATGTATTGAAGATCTGTATTAATAAAGAAGAGGTTTGGCAAAATATTGTGTATCTTTTGTGTTCATTCTTTGTTGTTGTTGTTATTATCATCATGCGTGCTTTCTACTGAATTGCATAGAAGAATACATGTTATATTTTTTTCTATTATCCGATGCGATAAGGGTAAGTCTGTAAAGTTAATCAACAACGTGAATTTATTTATGTACGCGAAGTTATAGAAAGGTAGAAAACATAAGTAATTACACATACGCAACAATGCACATTTCCTTCTAGTTGTGGAAACCTAGTTGTGCAGCCTCCCATAACCGCTTTGGCTGAGACTACGATCTGCTTGTAGGTTGTTGCTAAAATGGAAAGTGGTTGAGGGTTTTTTTGGTGTGCAACACATTATGAACCTAGGTCAAGCCCCCTCAAAGCAACAAATGGTTTCATTGCCGGGACTGGGATTTGCTTAAAGGGATATGATTTGGCGTCCGTCAACGATAGAACTCCAAGAGTGGGTTGAATAAAAGGAAAGAGAATTAAAAAAAAAAAAAGAACAAAAACCCATGTTTATCAACTGAAGCTTGGTTGTAGAGATATATCTTCGAATATCAATACCATATTTTCTTTGGTTTGTTCCAAATTGAATTGCTTGAGTGGATATCTAAGTTAGCTAAGCATAAGACATGTTTCAAAGGCGAAAAACCTAAGGATTGGAATCATTATTTGATATGACGGCTCAAGAGAATCGATAAAAGTATCTCAAGCATTGTTTATTTATGGATCGATAGAATTTTGGGAGGATTTATCATTGAGTTTGCAATTGACGAGATTGTGTCCTACAACAAAGCTAAACGAAGATTCTTCAAAGGACCACGAGGTAAGTTATTAAATTATTTGAAGCTCCGGATTAAGATGTTATTGTGTGAAAAGGGGATTATGCAGATGCAGTCAGATTAGTGTTTGGGAAGAAAAGAAATAAGTTGGAACTAGGAGCTACGCGAAGTGGGAGGCGATATAGAACATAAACAAATAACTATATTGAGAATAACTATAGCCCTCTGTTAGGATATGAGAGTGAAGAATAAATAAGTAACCCTACAACCCGGTGGCATTCCCCTCCCCATCCTGAAGGTACGTTGAATTCAGGAGTTGAGAGGAATCAGGGCGTTATTTGGATCCCCCATCCATATACCCCCTCACACCCCATCCCCCTCCCCATACTTCTCCTACACCTCCACCTCCACCTCCACCTCCACCTAGCCCGTCGAGAAGAAACACGACCGATGACATTAAGTTGCCTATTTTCAGAGGATTGGGATTAGAGGATCATGATGGGTTTTGGTTTGTAGTTGATGCAGTATGGATAGTGAGGCAGATTAATAATGACGGTGTAAAGAATGTACAGCTCGTCACATCATTGCAAGAAAGAGAATTGACCTAGTATATGAAATACTTTGTGATTAACCTGACTACTTCGTTAGATGAAATTAAGAAAGCATTTGTATCAGAATTCAAGAAGTCGAAATTAGAGCCACAATGCAACATAGAGTTGAAAGAAACCAAATAGGCATAAACTGATTCTATATGGGAGTTATATCAATGATTCAATGTATTGATAGGACAAGTAAGCTTTACTTTACCTCCAGAAAAACATAAAGAATGGTTTATAGATGTGTTGTTACCACATATTAGATTACCTATGACACAATAAAAGATCAAAACTCAAGTTGAAGCATTGGAGATTGCGATGAAGTTAGAAGATTCGCCGATTGGGGATACTCATGCAGGAGTACAACAGATACAGACTCAGCTAGCTAATTTGACCTTGGAATTGCATGATCTTAAGAAAGGCAAAGATGTCAGATCAGAAGTATGGTGTACAAAATGAAAAGCAGTGGGTCATTATAAGGATCAGTGCCCTGTGTTTTGAGACTATATAGTGAATAGAGCACCTAATCCACTGAACCTAGGATTATACTATGATATTTGTAGAGCGAGAGGCTAGCATCACCCTGAAGATTTCTACCTATTACAGAAGTACGTACAGACTCTGAAGCAGCTATTTTGTAACCATTGTAGATCAGTGGGCCATGATGAGAAGAATTGTCAAAGTTATGATTTAATGATGGATCACACTGCTGATGCTTATAGATTACAAGCTGAAGCACATGCACATGAAGTGCCAGGCCAGCACGTTGGGCGAGGATGTTTCCAAGGACAAGGATGAGGACAAGGAGGAGGAGCTAGTCGAGGACATGGCCATATTATATGTTATAATTGTGGACAAGTCGGACACTTCGCAAGAGACTATCAGAACCAGACAACAACTTACAGTTACTGTAAGTCTTTGATCATGTGATAGAAGAATTCCCCATCCTGATTGTGAAGATGCAGGAGAAGAGAAACCAACAACCTGCAGTGAATATTCAAATGATGACCACCAAACCAAGGGAAGATGAATCACACATCAATAGTGTAACGAGAAGTGGAGTTGCGACTAGAGATGATAAAATTGATGGGAAATAGGAAAGTTGAAACTATGTGGATAAGGAAGATTGCTAAAAAGGCTCATGCCTTTGATATTGAGAAAGAAAAGAAATTATTTATAGAGGCAAAGTAGAGTTTCATGTATGATGGGGCTTCGACCTCTATCGCATAGACAAATCAAAAGAACAACTGTGAGATAATATTAGCTGTGACCCAATATGTAGACGCAGATATTTTGAAGTCTTTCTACAGACTTGCATGAAGTTATTAAGAAATCATAAGGTTGTGGAGGGATTACAAGAGCTGATAGAATATTTTTCTTCTAAGGAGGTATCGTAGAGTGAGATGCACACAGTGAATAATTTGTATAGACAAAAGAAGAGAACTAGAAAAGAAATGAGACTTACAACGTAGATTGGAGAGTATGGCATGGATCAGGTTATCCTAGATTTAGGATTTGATGCCAATGTCTTGCCAAGATAGACCTGGGGGCTGATGGGAAAAGTGAAGTTGCAATTATCTATTATTCAGCTGAAGATGGAAAATCAACAAAAGATCTTACCTTTAGGAAGATTGTCTAATGTCATAGTGGACATCGACGGAGTGTGCACTACCACTGAATTTAAAGTAATTGAGAAAGTGGATGATAGTAATCCTTACCCCGCATTTCTTGGATTGGATTGGATGTTTGCTAACATGGATATAATTAATCTAAAGAAAAGGAAAATGATATTGAAAAGAAATAACATGAGGGTTATTGTCCCATTGGATCTATCGGAGGGAGCGAGGTATACAAAGCCTGTTAGGAATATAGGGCGAATGACATTGATAATATTTATCAGATCATAATGAAGGAAGAAGAGTGAATCAATCCTACTACAGATGGAAGGTTAACCTAGGAGAAAGATAGTCCTTGCACCTTGGAATCAGAAGAGGAATTGGAGAAGTGGCAGAAAAAATTGCATGAAGTGTCGACAAGGTGATGTTCAAGAATCACTAAGGCAGTGTGTTGTATGACAGCTAAGGTATGTGATTTACCTTTATATGTAGGACTAGGTGATATAAATATTTTCTTTAGAGATTATGAGAGATGGGTACTAGAATATTAGAGTTTTTTAGCTATGGATCAATCATTAAGAGTTACCCCTGCTAGGTGGTGGGGTACTCACAAGAAAAATATCAAAGACTGACAAAGATGTAGGAGATTGATGTGGGTAATATTTGGTTGAGTAGAGACATAGATCGAAGATAAGTATGATGGTCAAATGGATCCAAGGGATCATGTATAGCTCTGTATGGCATCTTGGGAGGACATTCCACGAGAAGAGTGGGTGCATAGCATTATACACGCCCTGGAGACAATTCCTCGGATTTTGTATTTGGAAACTGAACTTCGACATGGCACAACTAGCTGGGTGGAGATGGTGGATGAATTTGTAATGACATTAAGATTTGAAGATGAATATCCACATATAGATGCAACCTTGAATATAGCTAAGAAGAAGATTTTTGAAAATGAAGTTCGAGTTATTTGGAAACCGGACTAGGCTGCGCAGATTTGTAATGTAATGGAATGCTATAATCTCACTATAGAAGAGAATGAAGATCCTCACAAAATTGACATTAAAGAGTCAAAAGTTCATATCGAAGTAAATGGACCTGAGATAGAGATGCCTGATATAGCAAATCCATTGAAGACGAGGAAGGTGAATATAGGATCAGAGGTTGAATCGAAGTATGCAACAATAGGAGATTATTGGGACGAAGACACTGTTAGCAAGATAACAAATCTCTTACATGAATACCACGAGTTGTTTCCCACTAAATATTCAGACATGAAATTAATCATTGGGGGTTTGGGAGTTTTGAGGATTCCTCTAAAGCCTGATGCGAAGCATGTTAAGCATAGGCCTTATAGACTAAATCCAAAGTATAAGGAGAAGGTAAAAGAAGAATTGGACAAGATGTTAGCAGTGGGGATAATTGAACCTGTTAAAGAGTCTGAATGGGTAAGTCCCATGGTAGTTCAAGAGGAGAAGGCGAAAGGGGAAATAAGAATCTATGTGGACTGAGGAAGTTGAATGATGCATGCCTGCATGACCCTTTTCATACACCATTTACAGATGAAGTGTTGGATAATGTAGGAGTACAAGAAGCAGTTATGCCTATGGAATACATTGTGCTGAGTATGATAATTCCAGCTGTCACAGATATGGTAGACCCCAACATGATGAGGAAATAATGTCGCAAATACTAGCTTTAGAAGAAGACATAGTCATAGCAAAATTCCATCAGTAGGTGCAGAAAGAAAGGGAGAAAGCCTGACATGATAGGCATATCAAGAAGAATATATTACAGGAAGGGGATCTTGAATTAATATATGACAGTAAGTTCACGAAGTTCCAAGGGAAATTCAAAACACATTGGTGGGGGCCATGTATTGTTAAGAACATTTCAGATCGTGGTGTTTTTCAAGTCACGAAGTTGAATGGTCATATGATTCCAGGATGAGTGAATGGCAGTAGATTGAAGATATACAGGGATAACATTGTCCTTGGAGCTTTGCGCTAAGAAATTAAAGGAAGGAAGTCTTAGTGCCACCTACAGTTGAAAGTGGGCACAGGACTATAAAATACTTTGCAAAAAGGGACTTCGTCGAAGGAAGATTATTGCATGATATTTAGGAATATGACAAAGTCTAAGGGAGTTGTGACAAAGAAGAGGTGACTACGCCAAAAGGGGAATATGAAGAAGTTAGCTAGAATACCTTACCAATCTTGCAAAAGCTTGCCAGCATTACTGAAGGGAAGAAACTCCAAAAGAAGATAGATGAGCTTCAGAAGAAGGAGCATATATTATAATCAAGGACTCAACCATGGCAGGATGAGGCACTCAAACTATCTCATGCAGTGGGATATAGGCTGATAGAACTAAAGAAAAGGGAGGCAAAGATACTGCAGAAGGTGGCTAACCCAACCATAGAGGCATTGCTGGAAGAGATGTGCAAACACGAGAAATAAATGGCAGAAACAGTCTAGCAGTATAATGCAGTATACAACGGCATTGTAGCGAAGATCAAGGGAACTGAGGTTGAGTGACTCAGGACAAGTCATGGGTGAGTTTTGGGGATCTGTTGGGTGCAGCTCAACTTGGTCCAAGTTTTGGGTCAAAGACTCCGCATTTTGAGGAGCGGATCATGTGGATCCGATGAAGTTATATTCATCACGCGATGTTTTAGGGGCTTTAGGGCAGATTAAAGCCCCTTATTTTGTAACAAGTTTTGGGTTTGTTGGATCCATGGTATGTGGACCATGGTTTTTGTCATGATGTAATGTATATAAGGAGATGTAATAATTTGTAATCGAATAATATCATCATAATTGAATTGAATGTTTGTATTCATGTATGTAGTCTATATTTTTAGGGAAGGCTTCACAGCTGAGTGCGCGGAGGCCTGGAAGAGTCTGCAGCTGAGTGCGTAGACCACCTGCAGATAGGTGCACAGGTCAAAGAAGTATATGTATTGAAGATCTGTATTAATAGAGAAGAAGTTTGGCAAAATATTGTGTATCTTTCTGTGCTCATTCTATGTTGTTGTTATTATCGTCATGCATTTTTTTCACTGAATTGCGCAAAAGAATACATGTTATATTGTTTATGTTATCTGATGAGATAATGGTCATTTTGTAAAGTTAATCAACAACGTGAAGTTATTTATGTACGTGGAGTTATAGGAATGTAGAAAACATAAGTAAATACACGGACGCAATAGAACACATATCCCTCTGGTTGCAAAAACTTGGTTCTGCAGCCTCCCATAACCGCTCCGGGTGAGATTATGATCTACTTGCAGGTCATTTCTGAAAGGGCCAATGGTTGAGGGTTTTGTTGGTGTGCAACACATTCTGAACCATGGTCATGCTCCCTCAAACCAACACCATACATATGCTTTGATGTGAACACCTTGAGCCAGCTTCAGGTTGAGCCGAGACATGAGCTGTGGATTGCAGCAAAGCACGTTTTCAGATATTTGCATGGTAGATTGAATTATGGATTGATACATGTTGAAAACAAGGATGTATAGCTTCTGAGATACATAGATGTAGATTGAGATAGGATTGTTTAGGATAGGAAAAGTGCCTCGGGAGTATGCATTAGCTTAGGTTCCACCATGATATCTTCGATGAGTGGGAATTAGAGGTTGGTTACACTCAAAATTACAAAATAAGAGTACATCGCATCCAATGAGGGTTGTATCAAAGAAGTATGGCTCCAGAAGTTGTTTGCAGTATTGTTAGGCCAAGATTTGGAACCTACAGTCATACATTGTGATAATCAAAGCTATGAAGCTTTAGAAGAATCCAATGTTCCATGAAATGTCAAAGAATATTGATATCAATTCCCATTACTTCCATGACATGGTACAAAGAAGAGTAATAAGGCTTGTTTACAGCTCCACCGATGAGCAAACAATTGATGTTTTGATGAAGTCGTTTCTTAGAGACAAATTTGTGCACTTTAGAGACAATTTGTGGCTTTTGTAGATCCTCTCTCAATGAGAGGGAGAGCTAATAAATATTCACCATGGATGGATATTCTCCTAAAAGGGAGAATGGGTCCAAGAGACCCAGAGGGTTCAATGGGTAGTGTTAAGTGAGCATCTCTTGGCGGAGGACCTTGATCACACACCAATAATGGTGGAGTGAGGTCTTGGACCCTGATCACACACTAGGCATGGTGGAGTGAGGTCTTAGACCTTGATCACACACTAAGCATGGTGGAGTGAGGTCTTAGACCCTGATCACACACCAAGTAGGGTGGAGTTAAGTATTATTCAACATCGAGATCTGATAACTAACTAGGAAGGGATTGAGTGAGGTTTTTGCCCAGAGTTCTCGCTGGGAAGGGTGAGTGAGTGCTTGCTAGTTGAGGGTCTCATCATTTTGGTCTTGGTAGAGGTTGTTAGCACCTAAATCTGCCTTAGGCTGAAGGAAGACAACATTCAGGGTAACCATAAACCACGCTCAGTCTGGTAGCTAGCCCTACCAGAACAAGAGAGGGCTCTCTCCGAGTCACACTCAGTGAATAGATGAACGAAAAGGCCTGAGATGACTTACAGTGAACTATTTATCTTAGGCTATTAAGTGAATATGAATACAAGAAGCGATTTTTATGAATGACTGTGTTTCTGGGATGGTATGGGACCAATGGACCTTAATGAATAGAGAACTTAATACAAAGGCACGGATTACTTCATGAGGCAAGATAGGCGGAAAGCTTAGCAATTTAGTTTAAGATGGTGCATAATGGAGAGATTGATATAGAGGGTGAAAAGGGCATGGACAACATGAATCCTTTTCAACAGAAGAATGAACACTGAACGTGAAATTTTCCCACAGGCAGAGCAATAAAATTGCATTCTACCTTAACTAACTCAGAAAACTTCACTGGAAATGAATATGAAATGAACTATGAAACATAAAAAGATACATATGAAACATAAGAGACACATTTGCTATTCTCACAACCACATGAATCTCATGAAACAGAGCCACTGCCTTTTATTAATCCTCTGTAAAAAATATACAATGCAGAAACAGAGTTTCTTTCCCACAGTGTCCCAAAAGTTACAAGCCAACCAACCAAGGGTTGGGGAGTTACTCAAATCATTACAAAACGAAGGTGGAGAGCCAAACATCAGCTACAGGTGCAGTGCCACAAACATGACAAATGGCTTGGGTGACCCTTTGCCTTCCTTTGACACTTCGATAGATGCCCATCTGGAGTGAAAACTCTTTAAAAGCCACCTTTGGTGCCAAAAAAATGAAGTGCAGATGAGGGGGTCCACTTATGAAAAGTTGGGAAGTGAAATTTCGCAAAACAGAGGCATTTTGGGCCTTTCTTCCTATATGCGTCGCGCCCTTTTCTATATGCGTCGCCCCACTTTGAGGCTAGCTTTGAGGCACTTGTAGGAGTCCAAAATGTGCCCAAGTGTGCTCGTTGGAAAGCCTCTCATATATACTTTCCAACCCAAGTAGAATCTTTGAATTTGGAGCTCATTTTCCCCTCCAAATATTCATTCTCCCAAGACTGCTTCCTGTGTGTCAAAATAGGG
>APFE030491818.1:2990-106674 GCA_000404065.3 Pinus taeda | reverse complement strand
AGAACGCCCAAGGGTTGGGGAGTTACTTGAATCATTACAAAATGAAGGTGGAGAGCCAAACATCAGCTACAGGTGCAGTGCCACAAACATGACAAATGGCTTGGGTGACCCTTTGCCTTCCTTTGAAACTTGGATAGATGCCCATCTGGAGTGAAAATTATTTAAAATCCACCTTTGGTGCCGAAAAAATGAAGTGTAGATGAGGGGGTCCACTTATGAAAAGTCGGGAAGCGAAATTTCGCGAAACAGAGGCATTTTGGGCCTTTTTTCCTATATGCACCGCACCCTTTTCTGTATGCATCGCGCCACTGTGAGGCCAGTTTTGAGGCACTTGTAGGAGTCCAAAATTTTCCCAAGTGTGCTTGTTCGAAAGCCTGTCCTGTCTACTTTCCAACCCAAGTGGAATGTTTGAATTTGGAGCTCATTTGCCCCTCCAAATATTCATTCTCCCAAGACTACTTCCTGTGTGTCAAAATAGGGGCAGTGAGGCCATTTTTTGGGTGTTTTTGACCTCCTGGAGACTCAAATCATGCCCAAATTCTTGCCCGAGTGCCAGTAGTCGTGATTTTTCATGTTGAATCCAAAAATTCAAACCATTTCTCATTTGGAGCTCCCAATCCTACGCGTCGCGCCGGTGGCGCGGCGCGTATAGAGAAAAAACCTGTGTTTGTGCCAAAAAATTCCCATGTGACTAAAATTGTCCCAAATTTCTTGAAATTTGGGTTGGAGGTTCTCTAAGAGGCACTATGTTGGGCCACAGAAGCTTCCGCCAAGATTCGAAGCCGATCTTGCTCTTTTGCCTCTTTTATTGCTCTGCTCAGTTTGGCCTTCAAGCTCCTTATTCGGGCCTTTGTGCTCATGTTCCATGCCCTGTAATGACAAGCCATCCTCCTCAATATGGTTTTGTCCCTGTTGGCCTTCTCCAATAGTCTCTCCAAGTGTATATTGACCCACTCTAACCAAGACTCACGGTCATTTTTGATCTCTTGCTCCAAGGTAGTGAGCTCGATCCTCCTTTGCTGGGAAACTTGTCGATTCTCACGGATGCTTTGCAGCTCCATGATTGACTGCTGGTCCTCAAGATGTTTTTTCCTCTGCTACAGATACTTGATGATCCATCTGGCCCTCTCCACATTGAGTATCAAGTCTTGGATCTCTGAGTCCTGCTCCTGAATGGTCATCCTAAGTTTGGCATTTTCTGCCTCTGCCTCATCATCCTGAATGAGGATGACATCGGTCTCCTGCACACCTGATGGCCCCTCATCATGCACGAGCTTCTTTCCCTTGTCCAGTACCTGTGTAGTTGATGCCGGAAGCGAGGCCCCTTCCACCCTGGGTGGAGATAAAACTCGCTTTGCTGCTGCAAACAAGTGCCTACTGCCTCTCTGATATGTAACAAAAACTGGCATGGTAGTGGTCTCATGGTGCTCATGCTGATGAGAAGGACTACCCAACTCCTGCTCTGGCTCTGATAGTACCTGTGATGTACTGAATAAATCATGGGAGATGAAGTCCTCCCAAGCAATTCCCTACAATCCCAACTGATGATCTACCAAAATCCGAATAAGAGCAAAGTGAAACACACTGTTAAGCTGCTGCTGAGGGGTCTTATGCAGCATGAAGGTGTTCATCCTCTCTATATTCTTGCATATGAAAAACGGGAGGTTCATCATCCTCACCCTGTTAAAGTGCATGAGCAAGCAGATGTGATAGGCATATAGTCGAGAGAACCTCCCCTCACAGCTGAAGTATTTCATGATCAATCTCATGAGTGGAGCATACTCATCTTTCAAGTATCTGAAGGGAAAGACTCTTTTGAGCTCATTCAAGAATCTTGCCTTGATGTAAGGCTCATAGTGTTGCCTATCCACCTTCTTCTTCTTATGCCACTGTTCTCCAACATTTGGTATACCTGTTGCCACTGATATAGCTTCGGGTGTCAATGTGAAAGTGACCCCGGCCAAAAAAGACTGACCTCCATGTAGATGAAGCACAAATAAATGGGCCAACTCATGATGAACTCTAACATTTGCCACCCTTTGACAAAATTCAAAACATTATAGGTGCTGGAAGCATGACATGGCAAGAGGACATGCTTGTAACTCGGTGAGGGTAGTGGGTTCATCCTTGACATGTTTGCCACTCTTGTGGTGTCTCCTCGGAGCCTGCTCTTCTGAGGATGAGTCACTCTGTGTCTCCATCTCATACTCAGACGAATGCTGTGATGTCATGACTGTAATGTGGACTGTGATTAGGCTGCCCTTTGATGATGGTGTGAGGTTGAGTGCCTTTGTAATATCTGTTACCAAGGGGGACAATGAAACAGGGAGTATTAGTAAAGGGAGTGATGTAATGGGGATAGGGGTTATAGGGAGAAATTTGTTTAGGGATATGGGAGGAGTTTGGGTATTTTGATGGGGTAGGGTTTGGGGTTTAGTGTTGACCACATAGTGGAGGGATAGGGGAGAGGGTTTGGTAGTAATTTAGGGCAGGGGTTTTAGGAAAAATGATAAAGGGAGGATGGGAAAAATGATAGGTGAGGGGAAAAAGGTGAGTGGAGTGAAACCTTCGCACTAAGAAAACATTTTAACAACCCTAGCCATCATGTTTCTTGGTGATTTCTTATGGTTGATTTTATACATTTCGGTGGCATTGAAACATCTCTATAAACACCATATCATTGACAAAATCTGATGAGCAAGGAATGTCATAAGGCCTACCTCTCAATTTGGTGTGCTTCACCAAAATTTGGAAGTGTTTGGGCACTGGTTTTGGTCCTTGTCTATGTGCGCCGCGCGCAAAGCCCAGTGTGTCACGCCCTTAGAAAAATTGAGCTGTGGGCAGGCTGCGTGTGCGCCGCGCTCCTGGGTATATGTGCCACGCCCTCTAAAACCACCTCCAACTCACTCAAATGCTCACAAATGCACACTCACACCTTTACAACGCTTCTCCAAGGCTTGTAATAGCACAATGCCTTTGCTTTTGATAAAAATTTGTATATATAGCCTTGGAAGAGATGGGTTTAATTTTTGCCTCTTCAAAATCCCATTTTTCTAATGTTATGTTTTGGCACTTTTTCACTGACTTTAAAACACACTGATTTTCACTTTCCCTTTGAAATTTTAGCTCAAATGATGAAATTTTCGGCACTCTTTGCAGGGACTGTACGACAGGACATTTGGCCACGGAAACCATGACTGCATCTGAAAAAATCAACTGGCGACTTTTTTGAAAATTTTGTCATAAATGACACTGTTTGATTTTTCTTCAAAACAGAGGTTTGAAGAAGAGTCGAAGTCCATCCACATGACGATGAAGCTCTCTGAACCATAACTGTGTAAGGGCCTCACTCTAGCATACATGGCTTTACTGGACATTTTCAAAGACCAAATTGATGAATCCCTAGACCTAGACATCGAAAATGACTTTTGTCCTTTAGAGGACCAGACCTTGACTGCCATGGACTTTGATGATTATTGACAAAAGACCTGAGCCAATAGGAGCTAGACATGAGGGGGAATGACTATCATGACCTTCTCCGTCAGATTAGGGCATGCCCCTAGCAGAATGCGGTTGGGAGAATGGAGCGGGACACCTAAACATGAAATTCAAAAAGAGTTTTGATCTCGTACGGAGGACTGACCAGATCGACTCTAACAGAGGTCATGGGGACCAATCACTCTGAAGGATTGAGTCTTGATATGTTGATGAAATTTCCATGGGTTTGGTACCATCACAATTATGGTCACTAGAGGATGTTAATAATAGATGATGATGTTGGTAATAATTGAAAACATTTTCTTTAGAGAAATTTTTAATTTGAGAACATCTATGACAGTGATTATGAATACCACCCTAGATAAGGAGTGTTGAATTTGTAACTATGTTTGGTCTTCATAATGTACATTTGGTCATTTTATGTAATTTTATTTATCAATGTAAAGCATGTTTATAAATGCCTGATTCAAAGGAAATTTTATTTTGAGATAGAGTCCCATTGTTACTTTTTTAATAAAAATTTGAATGTTTTGAAATGTAGATTTTGGCTCCAAAAGTGACAAGTTGGCTTCCCTCCAATTAAATTCGTACCTAGCCAATAGACATGTCCATTCACCCAATAAAAACTACCATATAAAGGAATCTTGACCTCCTCATTTGGGAACTTTGCATTCCTATCATAAGACAATTTCTAAGCGAGTGAAGGACAAGAAGGATGGAGAAGGATGAAAAGAAGGTTGAGTTTCCTCTCTTGTCTCTCTCTCTAACATCTGACAGTTATAGAGTAATCTATATCTGTGGATTGCATTTTTCTAGGGAAAATATTATAGGGGATCTGAAATTCTAGGGAAACTTGTTATTGGAGGAGGGTTGAAATTCTGGAAGTGCAGGATCAAGAGCGAAGGGTAGGATCAAAATTGGGTGATTTGACTTGAAGGATAAGACCAAGTTTGGCCATAGGTCTAGGTGTGTCTCTCATTGAACAAGAAGAATTTCTCTATTGAAAATATTGTTAGGGTTTTCGTCATAGGGGGTTTTTCCAAGGTAAATCTTATGTGTTTTTATCTCTATTGTTCTACTATTCTTTATGGTTGAAGTTATGAAGTATAATTGTTGAATGATATATATTAGAATAAGATAATAATATCTACATCAAAATTAATTATCATAATTTCATAAATATTGTGCTAACACTAATTGCACTAACAAAATCAATAGGATGGAGACTTAGTGACAAAGTATTTGAACACCTTCAATATTATGGTAAGTTAGTTCTCTTCTGTTGATATTAATATTTTAGATGAAGATAAGTGCATCGGTATGTTATGTTCTCTACCAGACTTATGGGATTGTCTAGATATTTCCATAAGTAATAATGCAACTACTTTAAAAATTCCAATGAAATAATCTCATCCTTGTTATTTTAGGAGATGAGAAAGAAAAGCATGGAAAAACATAGTGGAGATTCCTTTTCTATAAGAGGACTCTCTCGGAATAGAATAAAAATAAATTCTTGAGTGGGAGATCTTCCTTCAAGAAAGCTTGTAAAGGCATGTTGGAGATGTCGAAAAGAAGGGAATTATAAGAAAATGTAGATCAAAAATTGTTTCAAAAGGGAAGGGATCAAAAGATGCTCCTTATACAGAAGCAAAAACCTCCTCAAATGAAGTAGGGGATGTGCGCTTGGATTCTTCAAGTACACATGTAGATCATGAGGCATGGCTAGTCGACTCAAGCACATCCTTTCATATGATTCCTCATAAGGAGTGGTTTTTCAAGTATGAAAGATTTGATAGTGGTAATTTTTTCTTAAGAGATGAATCGAAAACTGAATTAGAAGACAAGGAAAACTCAAGTGGAAACTCCTAATATTAGCGAGAAATTTGATTTATGTAAGCAAGATGAGCGATACAGGTGTAAAAATAGTGTTTGAAAAGGAAACATGTGGTATGTGTTTAGGAGAAATGGTATTATTGAGGGGAGTTTGGATTGGAATTGTATATAAGATGTTGGGAAGAATTGTTAGTGATGGATGCAACACTTCAATTATTCCTAAGAGTGGAGTAGAATAAGGAAAAACTCTTGTAACTTTGGGAGAAAATACTATGATGTGGCATCAAAGGCTGGGAAATATTGGAGAGAATGCCCTTTGAATACTACAAAACAATGGTATTGAAGAAGGTATGTCTAATTTCTCTATAGATTTTCAATTCTGTGAACATTGTTTACATGAGAAGAAAAATTGGGTATGATTATCCTCTAGTTATACAAGGTTAGAAGGAATATTATAGTTGATTCATAGTGATGTATTTAGAACTATGTAAGTTTCATCATTAGGTAAATATGTGTACTATGTATCATTTATAGATGAATTCTTGAGGAATACATAGATTTGTTTCCTCAATATGAAATTTGAATTCTTTGACAAGTTTAAAGAGTTTAAGTTTCTTGTGGAAAATCAGATAAAGAAGAAAATTAAGGTGTTGAGGATAGGTAATTGTGAAGAATTATGTGGGAAAGAATTTGAATAATTTTGTAAGAGGTGTGGTATATGAAGGCAGAATAATACCCGATACAAATCTCAATAGAATGGAGTTGCAGAAAGGATGAATAGGGTTATGGAGAAAGTAAGGAGCACGCTCTATGGTGTCAAGTTTGAACATGAATCATGGGTAGAGGTAGTGGAAACTATATGTAATTTGGTAAATATATCACCCTCGTCAACATTGGATGACAAGACTCCACATGAGGTATGGATTAGTAAGAAACCTTCTCTTAAACATATTAGGGTATTTGGTTGTGATGCTTATGTACATGTTCCGAAGAAGAATAGGTGTAAGTTGGATAAGAAAGCTAAAAAGTGTATCTTTATTGGATATAAATATGATATGAAAGGTTATAAGCTTTGGTACCCATAAACTAATAAGGTTGTGTACAATTGAGACGTGATATTTAGAGAAGTCAAAAATGTTATCAAACAAGATGTCCTACAAAGGGAGAAAGAACTAGAAAATACATAGTTAGTTTGAATTGAGGGATGATGAATTATACTCTATAGACACACAAGAATTAGAAGAACCACAAACTATGGCACTGAGGATATCATCTTAGGAAATAAGGAAATCGGATAAGTATAATATACTTGATTTCATTCAATTTTTTCTTTGTTTATTACTAATGACGATCCTAGAATTATTAGGGTGGTAGTGGACTCAACGAATGAAAAACTCTGGAAAATGGGCCATGGTTGAAGAAATGGAATCCTTAGACAAGAATAAGGCTTTCTAATGGAGTTGTTGGCTGGAAGAAATTCCATTGGTGGAAAGTGAATGTTTAGCAATAAGTGGTATGTAGAAGGTAGAGTTGAGAAATACAAATCTTGGTTAGTAGCAAAGGGTTATTCCAAGGTAGAGGGAGTTGATTTTGGTGATAATTTTTCTCCTATTATCAAGTTAACTTATATTTTATTTCTTTTGTTTGTTGTTGATACTTTTAATATTGAAGAAAAACGTTGTGAATCTTGATGTTGATAAATTATATAACTACAAACCCATGTAATCCCTGGTCTTATGTGGACTTTGAGTTTTGAGGGTTGATCAATCATACAACCATTATACAAATTATTCAATTCCTGGTTTTATTTGCAGTTCGAGTTTGTGAGGCATGATGTCCAGCTATTGTACAACTATTGTAGAAACCCATTTAATTCCTGGTCTGATGAGCATTTTTGAGGTTTGAAGCTTGATGTCCAGATGTTATTATAGCAACCCATTCAACCCCCAGTCTGACATGCACTTTGAAGTTGTGAAGCATGGTTTTGATCAATTATACAACTACTGATCAAACGGGTATCAATAGGTACTTCACGGTCTGTGTGGTTTTGACGGTATAGGTAAAATTCCTGCATAGGGATTTGTAAGAGAAAACCTACATGAAGAAACTAGAAGGCTTTGTTATGAAAGGAAAGAAAGAGTTAATATGTGGGTTGAAAAAGTCCCTACAGGGGTTCAAGCAATCATGAAGGATGTGGTACCAAAAAATTGCTAATTATATATTGGGACTTGGCTTCACAAGGAGAAAAGAAAATAATTGCATATATTTCAAATTAGTTGGTGATCATGTTATTTATTTTTCCTTGTATTTAGATGATATGGTGTTGATAAAAAATGATAAGGAAATCATCCAGGAAGTGAAAGCTCAATTGTCCTTAAAATTTGAGATGAGTGACCTCAGTGCTAAATTTTTTTATCTTGGGCATGGAAATTAAAATATATAAAACAAACAGGAAACTCTAGTCAAGTTAGAGGAAGTATGTAGAGACAATATGGTAGAAATTTAATATCAAGGAATGTAAGCCATTAAAGGTTCCTATTTATGAAGGTATAAAGTTATCTATATATTAATGTCCCAAGACACAGTAAGAGGAATATTACATGTACCATGTTCTATATGCAATTGCAGTTCGCAACTTGATATATGCAATGGTTTGTACTAGACCAACAATTTCACATGCAGTGGGAGTATTAAGCAGGTATATGTCAAAACTAGGGAATGAGAATTGAACACTAATAAAGAGGGTTTCTATGTAATTGTGTGGCACTACTGGCTATGGATTGTGTTAACTAAGGAAGAAAAAATTGAATAGAGCGTTGGTCATACATGGATTTGTTGATGTAGAATGGGGTGGAGATATGGATCACATAATATTTACAATTGGTAATGTGTTTGACCTATTTGGAGGAGAAATCAATTAGATGAGAAAAATATAATTTTTAGTCACACTATTAAATAGAGAAGTTGATTACTTGAAAACCAGTCATGAAAGCAACAAAACAGTATGGTTATTGAGATTGTGTTTAGGTATTAGGTTGGTACAAAAAGTTGTAAACATAGATTGTGAAAAGTAGAGTGCAATCTTCATAGAAAAGGATCAAACTTATCATTTAGAGAAAAAAAAATATTGAGGTTTTTTACTTACTTTGTGACAAATATGATCTAAGACAATATATTGTTGCTAGAAATGTGGACACTTTGAAGAATATTAAAGATCCATTAAAAAACTATGTAAGAAATGATAATTTCTCTAGTGTAAAGAAACGATGGGCATTATTGCCATAGATTGTTGATAATGTATTCCTACAGCCATGTGTGTGCAAAGAAAACAAAAAGTGGGATAGTGTTAGGTATTTTTTATATTATTTTCATGATTATCCCCATATTTTGTACATTGCATGTGTTGGGATGGGGTCCCTAGGGGTAGAATTGAATTAATTTAGTCATTTTTTTGTAAAGAATGATAATAGGAGAAGATAGGTAGATGGTGGATCACGTAGCTGGTCAAGAGTCACAAGGGCCTTAGCCCCTTATTTGGGTAAGCGACAAATAGTTTTGAAGACTCACCCATGAGCCAGGGACCATGGTATTGTATTAGAAAGACTATAAATAGATGAGTCTTAGCGAATGATAATAGGAGAAGATAAGTAGGAATTAATGGTGTGGTAAGGGCTTTATAAACAGGAATGTTTGTTCCTATCAGTAAGTAAAGGAAAGGCTTCGTAGTTGGGTGCATAGAGGCCTGGAAGAGTCCATCGCTGAGTGCACGGACCCCAGCAGCTGAGTGCGTAGGGTAGTTGAAGTCTGTACTCGAAAGTTTTTTATTAATAAAGACTGATTTTGGGTTGGAAATACTTGCATCTATCTGTTTAATTGTTATGTCACTTTCGTTGTTGTTTCTAGAATTCAATGTGTTTTCTCTATGCGAATTGGGTTAATCGAACATGTTTATGCTTAACAAAATGATTGAATGATATTCACGAAGTTCTAAATCTATTTTGGGTTAGTTTCAGATAAGGAATATAGGTCTTCATGGTGGCAGATCTAGATCTCAGAAGCCCTAGAAGACCTATTTAGTTGTGTGGAAGTAGCATACATATCCTGTTAGGACCTGATTAACACAATTGGTTGATCCCATGAAGAATTGAAGGTACCTAGGGCTGAATTAGGAGTTCTAACTCTATCGAAAGGTTAGATCTACACGGAAATAGATCTAAGGCATTGAAAGACATCACACTAGTCTCTGGATGTAGAAACTTGGTTCTTGCATCCCATAATACTGCTTCGGGTGAGACTGCAGATTGCACTATGCAGGTTGCTACTGAAAGGGCTAGCAGTGTATGGTTTTGTTGGTTGGCGCAACTAACTTCGAACTTGGGTCAAGACCACTTAAGCCAACAAATGGTTTTGTTGTCGAGATCGAGATCTACTTAAGAGATGTGTGATGTCGCATCATTGGAATCCAACTAAGAAAGAGATTGAAAAGTAGCTAGATCGGAAGATTCACAAGTTTGCATCTCAAGAAAATAGGAATCCATGCCTGTCGACAGTAGATTGGTTGAACAAATATATGTATATAGAGATACACAAAATTTTCTTTTGCACTTTTCCATGCAAATTATATGAGTGGTTAGCTAAATTGGCAGACAGTCAAGGGAGGTGGAAGCTCGATAGTCCTATAGTGTGGACTCTATAATTGGTGTGACGACTAGAGGCATTTGAAAAAAATATCGCGCGGGTTGTCGATCATTGGCTTGATTGAATTCTAGGAGGATTTGTTACTAAATTTGCAGTTGACACATCAGTTAGCTATAGCGAAGCAGAGTGAAGATTCTTCAAAGGACCGCGAGGTAAGTACTTAAGGTCATTGAATACTTGGATTAAAATGCTATTATGTGAAAAGAGGCTAATGCCTTTAACTTAATGTTCGAAGCTACGTGAAGTGGAAGATTCTTTAGAAGAGATGACGGATCAGGTCGAGAGTACATTCCATTGATTGAACCTCCTTCAAGTGACGACGAAGGGGTGGTGCTGAATACGCCGTGAAGAGCCGTTCAATTAATAAATCAAGGTATTCCGAGGACATCTCATCCATCCACTCCACCTATGCCTTAACCTCCACCTCATATGCCTATGCCTTCACCTCCTCCACCTCCACTCCCACCATTCAACATGGCGAACGTGATGAAGATGACAATCTTTAAAGGAACGGGTGATAAAGATCTAGAACAATTTTTGTTTGTTACAGGAGTTGTGTGGATAGCACAATAGGTTACTGATGACAATATTAAGAAATCATAGTTGGTTGCAGCCTTGCAGGACCACGCATTAACTTTGTATATAAATTATTTCACTGATAACCCCAAAGCATCATTGGCAGATACCCAACTGGCTTTAAACAAGGAATTCAGTAGGCCTAAGTCAAAGGCACAATCAATAATTGAATTTAAGGATATATGAATGAGAGTCGATGAGACGTCGTGGGACTTTGATTAGAGGTTGAAATGCCAGATCAGGCAGGCTAATATGAAAATTTCATATACTAATCATCGTGATTGGTTTATAGCATCACTTTTTTCGCACTTAAGAATACCTTTGTCATAGAAAAAGATAGCAATGCACGCAGAAGACTTGGAGATCGCGATGAAGTTGCACACATCACCTATTCCGGATATGAACCTTGGGATACAATAGATTCATTCGTAGCTGGAGAGCCTGCACTTAGAGTTGTAGAGCCTGAAGAAAGGGAGGGAAGCTCAGCCGAAGGTGTGCGTTGAGATCTCATGTCTAAAATGTAAAAGCCATGGACATGATAAGGATCATTTCCCAATCTTTAAGAATTATATTATAGGGTGAGGACCTGTACCCCTGAAACCAGAGACTAATAATGGGATGAGAGTGGGAGCTACACTGTGGTGCGCTATTTGTCAAGTCACAAGAAAACATGCTACAGATAACTGCCACCTATTGCAGAAGTTTGTATAGACCCCTCAGCAATTATTTTGCAATTGATGTAAATGTGTGAGCATGATGAGCAACACTGTCAAAGTTATGAGCTAATTATGGAAAGAACCCCTACTTACCGTATGCAAGCAGAAAATCAGCCTCCAAATCAAGGTGCAGGAGGAGTGCGCGGGGGTTTTCAAGGCCGAGGAGGAGGACGAGGAGGAGGACTTGGTAGAGGTCATTGTCAGGTTATCTTCTACAACTGCAGAGAGTTGGGGCACTTTGTGCAATATTTCCCAAATCCTATGCACCCTTCGTGTCAATACTATAGACAATTATACCATGGCATAGAAGAATGTCCGGTGCTAATAGCTAAAATGCAAGAGAAGAAAATGCTACCTCAGCAGCCTACACAGAACTTACAAATGATGAGGGTTGAGCCCCATGAGGAAGATCATAGCATTAATATTGTACTAAGAAGTGGTATGACGACCGACGCAGATAGAGGTAAGAAGCCTGAGGAAGACGGATGGGTTCACAAAGCTCTTGAGAAAGAATTCGCCTTTAACCTTAACCGTGCTAAGGAAACATTCATGGAAGAAAAGAATATCTTTGTTGACGCATCCACCTCAAGAAGCCAGGAACGACACCAGAGACCAGTGCAATGCAAGAGGTTGATCTTTCCGTACTCACTACTTTTTTGAAGACCCACATGAAGTTACTACACGATAGAAAGGTTGTGGAAGGACTGCAAGAATTAATAAGTAAAAACACCAATAAAGAAGATATCTCTAATGAACACTGTGTTGTAAGAATAAGGCATGAACATGATGTGAGATGTGGCTAACAACATAGATAGGTGATTACGAAATGGACCAGGTAATTTTGGATCTGGGATCCGATGCGAATTTTTTGCTAAAACAGACATGGGAAAGGATGGGGAGATCTATGTTGTAGTCGTCTCCAATTCAGCTCCAAATGGTGAATCAGTAGAAAATCATCCCCATGGGATGATTGTATGGAGTGACTGTTGATATTGAAGGTGTGAGTGCATTAGCGGACTTTGAAGTTATAGAAATTGTCAATGATAGTAATCCCTACCCTTCACTCTTGGGAATCAACTAGGCTATTGATATGAATGGGGTCATTAATTTGAAGAAGAGGACAATGACCTTTGAAAAGAAGTTGCTTAGGGTCGTAGTGCCACTGGATCTTGTGGAAGGGGCACGTTATACCAAACCCGTCTGCGATTATGTAGAAAGTGACAATGGGATGGATCAAATATATAAGATAACAACTGGAGATCAGGATTGGATCAATCCAATGCAGATGGATGGATTGCATGGGACTAGGAGAGTTCTTACACTTCTAAATCAGATGAGGAATTAGAACATTGGAAAAACCACTTACATGAAGTATCTACATTGCGATGCAATTTGATGACAAAGTCACTACACTGTGTTTCGTAAAAGGTAAGAAAGCTACCTTATTATGAAGGTTTAACTGGTGTAGATATGTTTTTAGATGAATTTGAGTGTGAAGTCCCTGAAGACCACCATTTTCAAGCATTGGATTTGGCGTTGCACGCTACACTTGCATGATGGTGGGGTACACATAAGGAAATTTTTGCTGGATGGAGGGATTACAAGCGAACGATGAAGTTACGATTTAGGCATGCTAATACAAGAATGACTAAGAATTATAGTGGGAAGGATGATCCGCGCGATCACCTAGCAAAGTGGACTAAGGCATGGGGGACAAAACCGTAGCCAAAATGGATACATATATTTTGTCATACCTTGGATACAATACCCATGAATTGGTATCTCGTAAGAGAGCTCTGCCACAACACTACGAAATGGGATGTATTAAGAGAAATTTTTTTATTGACTTTTAGCTTTGAGGATGAGTTTGAAGCATCGACGAAGCACTTCAAGAGATTAAAGTGGTTATCTTCAGGATGCCGAATGAACCTATGGAATGGACCCAACCTAATTGGAGCACCCAGCTATGCCACACATTGGAATATTATATTGTGACCACTGAAGAGGAGGAAGAAGACCCAAGGAAGATCAATATTCTAGAAATAGAAGGGAATCACATAATAGAAGGACCACAAGTAGAGAACCCAGACATCTACACAACTTTGAAAACAAGATAGGTAAACATTGGCACTGAGGAAGAACCGAAGTTCGCGAAGATTGGAGATTATTGGAACGACGCTATAATATACAAAGTTGTTGAATTACTTCGTGAGTACTAGGATCTCTTCCCCACTAAGTTTTCATATTTAAAGGGAATACTTGGCGATTTGGGTGTTATGCAAATCACATTGAAGACAAATGCGAAGCCTGTCAAACAGAGGCCTTAGCACCTTAATCCTAAGTATAAGGAGAAGGTTTGCCAAGAGTTGGATAAAATGTTGGATGTTGGCGTTATAGAACCTATTGAAGAGTCTGATTTGGTAAGCCAGATGGTAGTCCAAGAGAAGAAACAAAAGGGTGAAATAAGGATCTATATAGATCTGCGGAAGCTGAATGATGCATGTGTCCATGATCCATTTCCAATGCCATTTACAGATGAAGTGTTAGACAATGTTGGAGGGTAGGAGGCCTATTCCTTTACTGGTGGGTTTTTTGATTATCATCAAATTAAGATTGTGCCAGAGGATCAAAGCAAAACCACCTTTGTGACAGAGTGGGGTTGCTTTCAGTACACTGTTATGCCTTTTGGATTAAAGAACGCGCCTGCAACATTTTCTTGTGTAGTCATAGCAGTGTTCAAAGAATTCATTCATAAGTTTTTGGAGGTATACCTCAATGATATGTTTGGTTTGGTAAAACTCCATGTAGCAAGTATGCGCCTTATGTGGGATGCATGTCGAAGATACCAGATTGCGCTGAATTTGAAAAAATGTATATTCTATGTTCCTTTTTTGGATCTTGTTTGGACATGTCATGTGTAAGCAAGGATTGATGGTGGAACCTGCAAAGATTGTTGTAATTGTGAACTTGGAAGCCCCTAAGAACATCAAGCAACTGCGCACGATGTTGGGACACACTAGATACTATAGAAAATTCATTAAAGCCTATGCTCAAATTACCGCTCCCATGGAAAAGTTGTTGAAGAAGGATGCAACATTCTATTGGGATGGGGAATGTCAGCGCAACTTAGATGTGTTAAAAGAAAAGATGCTGATTGCGCCAATCCTTGTATTTCCCTATTGGAAGAAGGAGTTTCATGTACATGTGGATGCCTCTTGCATTGCATTGGGTGTAATACTAACATAGGCAGGCGAAGGCAAACTAGACCATCCTATAGCCTTCGCAAGTAGGAAGTTATCAAAGGTTGAAAAAAATTCAACGACAAAGCACGAGTGGTTGGCCATGGTCTACACGCTGCAGAAGTTTAGGAATTATCTGTTAGGGGGACATTTCAAGATGTTTAAATACCATTTTTCCTTAAAGTACCTAGTCAACAAACCTGTGTGGGGGGGAAAGATTTGCAGGTGGTTGTTGTTATTTCAGGAATATGATTTTGAAGTTATTGTGAAGCCCGGTTGGTTGAACGTCATTCCAAACCATCTGTCAATGATTGAAACATACGAAGAACCTGGTAATTTGGAGGAAGGGTTTCCAAATGCGCAACTCAATACAATACGTGTAGCCAATGACAATTTTGCTGACATTATTCAATTCTTAACTATAGGGATGGCGCTTGAAGGATATACAACTCAGTAGAAGAAAGAACAAGTCGTTCACGCAGTAGAGTTTTCAGTCATTGCAGGACATTTGTACAAAATGGGGGCAGACGAAATATTTTGGAGATATGCGCTAGAATTTGAGTGTGATAGTATTCTCGTTGAAGCTAATGGGGGAGCTGCGGGAGGCCATTATGTAGGGAAAGCAACCACATAGAATATTTTGCACGCAGGATTATGGTGGCCAACATTGCACAAGGATTCCAAAGCATACTGTAAGGCGTGTGATGCATGTCATAGGACTGGTAGACCATCACGACAGGATAAACTACCGCTACGTTCTCAGGTATCTTTTTAGGAATTTGAGAAATGGGCCATCGATTTTATTGGGCCAATTCAACCACCTGGAAAGAAAATGGATGCATGCTACATATCACTACCACAGAATATTTAACCTGATGGGCAGAAACACAACTAGTGAAGGATTGTACCATGGCTACTATAGCAAAGTTCTTATTTGAATATGTATTAACACGGTTTGGATACCCAAAAGTCTTAATGAGTGATAGGGTAACACACTTTCTGAACGAAATGATTAGCGTGATGACAGATGAATTTCAAGTCTACAATTAGAAGGGCACAACATATCACCCACAGGAAAATGGGACAGTCGAAGCTTTTAACAAAATTTTGGAGAACGTGTTGACAAAGGTATGTAATGCGCAACATAATGATTGGGATGTGCGGGTACCTGCAGTACTATGGGCCTATAGGAAAACCTGTAAGAAGATGACAGGGCAAACACCATTCAGATTGGTCTATGGGGTTGAGGCGGTGATGCCTATGGAGTACATTATACCTAGTCTATGCATAGCAGATTTGACATACATGGTGGATCGTGAGGCCTTGGAGAAACGACTTCCACAACTAATGGAGTTAGAGGAGGACCAATTTCTTACGGGATTCCACCAACAAGTACAGAAGGAACGCGAAAAATCGTGGCATGATCTCCATATCAAGCTTCGCACTTTCAAGATAAATAATCTTTTGTTGTTATACGATAGCAAGTTCACCAAATTTCCGAGTAAATTCCAGATGCATTGATTAGGATCGTATATTGTCAAGAAAATTACAGAGGGTGGCACAATTCAACTCTTGAAGCTGAATGGTGAACCTTTTTCGGGAAAAGTGAATGGGAACCGACTGAAGTTGTATATGGGGGATCCTGCCCCTACACAAGGACTATATGAATACAGGATAGTCTTAGTGCTCCGGGAAGTTGCAAGGGAGCGTGGGACTATAAACTACACTAATCGACTCAGAAGACAAGGTAGTAAACAGGCTACGTGAAGAATGACAAGGGTGCAACAGATGAAGCTGTGCTTAGGACGCTACATCATGGAGGTAGGTGCCACCCAACCCAGCCCAAAAATAGTTGGAGTCACTGTAGCTAATTAAACTAAGAAAATCCCATTAGGAGGAGCGGGTATGCCGAAATTAAGGAAAAAGTCTTTGAAAATCTGTCGCAAAAGGCACATTTATGACAAAGTTATGGAGGGAACGATAGTATTTGAATCCAAAAATCACAATAAGTACAACCTATTGGTCTGCAAAGAAATACTTTGTTGTATATGAATTTCTTGCATGCACCAAGAATATTGGGAGGTTTTGTTCAAGCACTTAGGGTTAACTCATTATTCTGATACATTTCACTGATTTTTTTGGAGAGGATATCTGAGCCTATGAGTTCTGAGGTTGCGGTGTCTAATGCCCCAACTCTGGAAGCTATGGACATAGAAGCTACACCAGCAGTGCCTAAAGTGCAAAGACCATCTAGGCCAAAGCAGTTTGCTTCCAAGCCAAAGAAAAAGAATTTGGTTGTAGAGCCAATGTGCCTGTCCCCTAGAAAGAATCTATAGGAGGTGCGACAGAAGGGAAAAATGGACAAGAAAAATCAACCTTTTATTCCCCTAGATCTATAAGAAGAGGAACTCTGCCAGGGGATTGAGGATTTGGATGTCGACGACATTGAACCAATCACTATGCTTCCGAAATATGTGCCTCCATGAAGAGGATAGAAGAAGGTGGCCAAAGACCCTGATTCCAACAAATTTTAAATTTCTACGCCACTACTCCCAACTGACATTGCATTTGAGGGTGCGCTCTTAGCGCACATACCAGCATTAAAGATGGAAGACTGGGACCTCACCGACCAGGAGAAATTCCCGTGTTTAGCAACAAATCAATATATGTCCCACATATACTATGAAGGCATAGGGGTCACGAAGTTGGAATCGATGAAATGGGTCAGAGGAGTTCAGCTGGCGGGACTACTGCACTTGCTATTCGCACCCCATTTTCATCACTCCAACATCAATATGGCTTGTGTGTGCCAGTTGCTGGAATCAGTGCACGATGGGTGTTTATGGCTAGGTGAACCTATCCCTATCATGGATATGTTAATCCATTGAATTATCAAGCTACCCTATAAAGGAGTGGACACAACAAAGGAGTTTGCAGGAAAAACGAAGGAAAAACAAATCACAAAGCATATGAAGACTGCGTTTGGGCTTGTAAATAAAAAGTGTGGATATTCTATCTGCTCCATAAAATACCAAGCAGTATAGTTTGCAGTGCAGATCCTAGCAGGAAAGATACTGAAGAAGTGTCGTGCGAATGAAGTGCTTGCGCTGGTCATTTCATTAGTAGTGCAGTGTGCGAACGGGGTCCAGTATAACTGGGCATAATATCTCCATAGAGAATTTTTAGCAAACTATCACAAGGTGCAAGAGGAAAGCAAGTTGTTCCACTATGCTTGGCTCTTATTGCTAATTGTTTTGGTGGCATGGAGGCTTTTTGAGGACATTCAGTTCCCTCCTCAGAATGAGACCCACCTAGAGGCAGCAAAGTTTTCTTCGCTGTGGTAGACAAAAGATGCGGAACAGATTACAAAATCCAAGGTTTTTAGGGTATTCATGGAGATGGAAATCTGACTGGCTATAAACCAGAGGCCAAGGTTATCTCCCACCTTGTTCGAGCAGCTGAGAGCCTTTGTAGAATTTAAGGCAGACTTTCACAATGTATGGATTCGCATGAGGAGAGACCCTCAAAAGGTATGGCACAAGCTGCCTTACTTAGTGGCTGTAACAGATGTACAGGAGGTTGTGGGTGGATGGCCAAAAAAGTGGTGCGAGCCTACCTAGTTAGATGTCGAGACAAGCAAAGAAGGAGAAAGCTCCTCTGCACAAACCTATGCTACAAAAAAGAAGAAAGAAAAATAGCAGGTAGTTGCGTGGGAGAAGGTTCCCCAACAAAAGAAAGAAGTTGCTAAAAAGGTCATTGTGGCGACAATATGCGCTAAAAAGGAGCGTGCAGACAAGGCATGTATAGAAAAAGAGAAAGCCACAACGTAAATCGAGGCATCGGCTTCCCCGCATACCACAAGGTAGGAGCCATATGCACAGCGCGAAAATGGGGGTGAGGAGGTGTCCATCCTCTTTAAATTCCATAAGTGCACTAAAGTGACAGTGACAGGTCTGTGAAAGAAGCAGAAATCAAAAAAATATTCGCCAGTGAACCCTCTTGTACTCACAAAGGGTGATTTATATGAGATTAGAGAAAAGGTTAGAGATACCACATTAGGGCTATGGTCGCACTTTGAGCAGCAATATATGCATACACTAGGGAGAGTCTAGAAGGATTTGTTTGAGCTGCAGATCCAGGCCAGTATGATCTAGGTGAGCTTTGGGCAAGCAAGCGTGAGTGTCCCAGAAGTGGAACGATCAATGGACCTAAGGATCATTCCTTTTCTAGAAGGATCCTTGCGAGTAGTTAAGTAGGAAGACCGCGACACACTAGAAAAGATCAAGGATATTGGAATCAATGTGGTCGCGTTGTCGCTCCAGGCCCTCCATGCATTGCATCAGGGGGTCTCAGATGAGTTTCGGATTAGGGAACAATGCACCCTAGCAGTCCTCAGTGAATGTAAAGTCAACAATGAACATATGTATGAGGAGAAGACATAGGTACTAAAGGAGAAAGAGTAAATTGCAATCACTACACGCAAATCTAGAATCAACACTTCAACAAGCCTGCAAAACAGTTCTAGAATTGCTGCAAAACAATTCCAGAATTGCATGTCCTAGATGATGCACAGGCTGAGATGAAAGTCAGGAAATTAGCGATTGTGGTGTGTGATGCCAAAGATGAGGCTAGGTGAGCCACTTTTGAGTTCCATATGAATATATTTGAACTCCAGCTCAGGATTCAACCAACCACACCACCAGAAGTTCGGGTACAAAGAGGTGAAACTATAAAAGAATCAATGGGTCAACTAGATGTCACAGTTCACAGTTGTGATTAGCTATTCATTTGGGCAATGGGCCTATGGGATACATTGCGGGAGGACCCTAAGCTACAACAGCTGAACACAGAGATTAGCGAAGCACAACAACAATATGATGAAATCATTACGGCTGTGTGGACGTGGGCACCAATCTAGCGCTTTGCATGCTTGTAGGAAGGCAAGGCGATTCAGATGTAGATCCAGGAGTTATAGAAAAATCAGTCCCTGATAAGAGAATAGCTTTAGCCTTGGATAGAGGAAGCCAACAAAATTTCACAAAATATTCATGAGAGGCTGAAGGCCATGCAGCAGACCCAACGGACTACGCAACTTGTAGTGGAGGAGCCAACCACAGATAAATTGGTCCAGTAGGTACATCAAGCAGCAGAAAAAAGTACCACGAAGCTTCAAGCATTGACCAAGGTAGTAAGTGAACTCCACCATAAAGTGGAACAACCAGCTGAGTGACTCGAGGGCGAGTCACGATCTTTGTGTTGGGGGCCTATTGGGATGGGGTCCCCAGGGGTAGAATTGAATTAATTTAGTAATTTTTTGTAAAGAATTTTGTAAATAATGTAAAGTCTCCACAAAATACGGATGTAGAGCGCATAGCTATTCAAGAGTCACAAGGGCCTTAGCCCCTTGTTTGGGTAAGTGATAGGTGGTTTTGAAGACTCACCCATGAGCTAGGGTCCATGGTATTGTATTAGAAATAATATAAATAGATGAGTCTTAGTAAATGATAATAGGAGAAGATAAGTAGGAATGAATGAAGTGGTAAGGGTTTGATAGATAGGAAGGTTTGTTCCTGTTATTAAGCGAAGGAAAGGCTCCACAACTGGGTCCGCGGAGGCTTGGAAGAGTCCACAACTGAGTACGTGGACCCCTACAGTTGAGTGTGCAGGGTAGTTGAAGCGTGTGCTAGAAAGATTTTGATTAATAAAGACTGATTTTGGGTTGGAAATTCTTGCATCTATCTGTTTAATTGTTATGTCACTTTCACTGTTGTTTCTGTAATTCAATGTGTTTTCTTCATGTGAATTGGGTTAATTGAACATTTTTATGCTTAACAAAATGATTGAATGATATTCACGAAGTTCTAAATCTATTATGGGTTAGTTTCAGATAAGGAAGATAGGTAGGCGCAACACGGATCTAGATCTCAAAAGCCCTAGAAGAGCTGTTTAGTTGCGTGAAAGTAGGGAACATATCCTGTTAGGACCTAATTAACGTAATTGACTGATCCCATGAAGAATTGAAGGTACCTAGGGCTGAATTAAGAGTTCTAACTCTATCAAAAGGTTAGATCTACGTTGAAGCAAATATAAGGCATTGAAAGACATCACACTAGTGTATAGATGTAGAAAATTGGTTCTTGCATCCCCCAATACTGCTTCGGGTGAGACTACAACTTGTGCTACGCAGGTTTCTGCCAAAAGGGCTAGTAATGTAGGGTTTTGTTAGTTGGCGCAACTAAATTTGAACTTGGGTCAGGACCCCTTAAACCAACAATATGATTTGTATTGGGGTGGTAGAAACCCCACCTATTTAGGGGGTTTATACAGGGTGGAAGTTGCCTACATGGGGGTTCGAGGGAAATGCCCCTGAAGAAAATAATTTGGGATTTTTTTCCTTTGTTTTTGGTCATTTTCGTCACACGGTTTTGCTAAAATCAATTTTGTGGCACATGGTGGTATTTTAGTTTCGGTCAAGGAACTCAAGTTGTATTCTAATTTGGGGTAAATGGATTGGTATTTCATGGATGTCATGGGATATATATGTTGTATTGTAATATATATATATATATATATATATATATAATGGATGTCATGGGATATATATGTTGTATTGTAATATATATATATATATATATATATTGAAAAACATTGTTGGTATTCCTAGTTTTAGGTTTCCAGAATAAATCACTATGTTTATGTGGGTGCTTCCCATTGCATCTTTTTTGTTTTATTAATAAGTTGTTTGCAACAATTAGTTGTACAGGATTAAAACCTATAAAGGCAATGTATCAAAGATATTTATATTGAAAAATCATATTTATATATATTCAATGCAAAATATTTTCAATGGGATTAACGAAATACAATATTATATGTTACCTTGATCTCTATTATGTTATAGGAACTTTATTTATCTTAATTTGTTAAATTGTGCATATATAGAAACAAACAATATTTCTTAAATATACTCATGGAGTTGTGTTATGTGCATTGTATATCTCAATGCTTTTCGTAAGCTTGGGGTTTTTTTCACTGAATTTATTTAGCTTGGTTATTCCTTGGATTCAATCAAAACATTATTTTGATTTTGATGTGTCTATGGATATTTTTTCAATAATAACTAACACTACCTTCCCATGGACAAATAGTCCAACAAAATATACAAGTGCATTGACAACTCTACTTAGTGTCATTATAATTACTAAACTCATGGATTTATATGGCACATGGTTTTGAATTCAAGAGAGGGATGATATTAGAAAAAGGAAAGAAAATGGAAGTCATACATATGTAAATATTTTTCTTTCTCATTTAGAATTTGAGAGGAAAAATATTAAAATAGATAATATTGACACACCTTGAGGGGCCTAACGGTAAGAATATGTGCTTTCTTATAAGAGGTCATGAATTAAAATCTATTGGGGGGTAGGGTATATACACCTTTTTAGACTTTAGCAGTCAAATCTCTATGTGGATGATGGTACTTGTCCCACAAATAAGGGGGTCTCACATGCCAATTTTGCATCTATCTTAAGTGTCACCTTAAACTGAATTATTATTATTGTTATTATTATAGAAAAAAGGGATTTTAATATTCAATATGTTATCCATAAAATATATAAGAATATTTAACATACACTAAGAACTAAGAATTATAATTTGCATGATATTGAATAATGCATCTATAGATACCATTGTAGATCCATTTTATCCTCGAGTCTATTAAGCACCAAGAGTGATAAATTAGAAGGTGAAATATAAATCTCTCAATGTTTGATAGTGCCTAAGTTTAGATGGATGTGTGTGTCTATTTCCACATGTGTGTGAACTAATGCTTATTATTATTTTATGATATTTTCTTTGTACATTAATAAAAACTTGATTTATTAGAATAAATGTTCACATGTCCCATCCATATCAATATGTTATTTAATTTATTTTAAAATTTTATATTGGGTCAACTTATACCATGTGTCGCACATCTCCCTCGTTTGGGTGGTAGAAAGCACTTGTAATAGTTTACCTTCAATCTCCCTCATGCTAGGTATAGAATTAATATGGCCATTATATATGTCTAATATATTTAAGATTGCTTCACTGACTTGAAATTTTCAAAATCATTCTTACCTAATTTTGAATATATTAAAAGAGATAGAATTTCCTTGTAGGTTTAGAGATACTATGATAATCGGTATTGCTAATTTTATGAACATTGATGGTTGGTTAAAATTAATTAATTGTAATATAGGACTTAATAAAGGTTGTCCCATGTCCCCTACTCAATTTTGCATTTACACTGACAAATTAAAGGTATATTTGGAAAAGGTTGATTGTGTTGGCACTACTTTAGTTGAAATAGTCACCATCCTTATTATTTGTGCTAATGATATTTTTCTTATGGTGATATTTCACTCACTGCAACATCTTTAGAGAATTATGAAGAAAAATTAAGAAAGTCTAAATTTGCTCTATAATTGTAGAACTAAAATTAATACACATTATCCTATCCTCATAGAAGCTAGTATTTCCCCATTGAGAGTATGACTGTGACTAAGTAGCTAGTGTAGAAATATAAGATGATTAACATGAAATACAAGAGGCTTTCTAAGATTACTTCAAACTCTAGTAAAAGTCACTTGTAGCTTAAGATAGGTTGGCATAAAGATTATTATTCATGGTTAAGCCATTGGAGAATAGAAAAGAAGGTCTCTTTGTAGAATATTGACACCACTAGCAATACTATCATCTCTAACATTATGAAGAAATTGTAGTGTGGTAGCAAAATAGAGGATAAGAAAAAGATAAGATATTATAAAGAGGTCTATTAAGATTCCTCTTAGTATCATTAAAGTCAGCACACATTATATTAAGATATTAGAATGTAAAGGTAAATTTGAATTTAAATGGTAAATACGTAAGGAAATCTAATGAATGATTAATTGGAGTGGGTACAACCACTACAACTATTTCCCTTTTGTTTAAATATTTATGAAGAAGGAATAAATACTTAGTTGTTTATCTGTCACCAGATATATCTATATTATTGAGTATGTGTGTTTATGATGTGCTTGATACAATGTATCATCTTGCTTGAATGCTTGTAATCTACAAGCTTATAATAGTGATGTTGTTTCCCAATTCATTCAACCTGGATGACAACATCAGTGAGTGGAGGTGGTTCAAAATTGGAAGATGTGTTGAGATTGAAGACTTGTAATTCTAGGAAAATGTATGGAAGATTTCTTGAAGATCATGATGATAATCCAAGTGTTGTGCTCTCATTGATGATTTTCTTGGATGAAGACAAGTATGCTTATATTGGAAGTGTTCAAAGAAAAGTTGTTTTATGTGAAAAATTATGAAGAAGTGTTTTGAAGAATTACCATATATTACTCGCATGAATGCTAAAAAGAAAACATTGTTATGTGAATCAATATGATTCTTGAGAATGATTTCTCATGAAAAATTGCAAAGAGAATTTTGACAATGAAAATAGAAATATTATCTTGTGAGTTAGCTACTACATTTACTACATTTTCTATTTTCGTGTGAAACTAAAGAATTTTTTTAATTTAGACATGTTGGTTGATAACAAGACATGTTGGTCAAGTCGGATGTAATGATTGATTGATGGCATTCTTCCAAAGGTTTTGGTGTCTTCAACCAACTTCCTTTTTAATGGTTGACTTGATGAATGGATCTATGTTGACCTACTTTAGGGGCTCTAGAGTAAACCCTTGTAAATAAGTTTCCATCAAAGCAGAGGTCCAAAAATTATTAGACGTTGTTTTTATCTATCCATTATTATTGATGTAGTGGGTTTCTAATCTTGTTCTGGTCACTAAGGAATGGATTATTAGGGTTTGTCTTGATTATAGGGACCTTAATTTTGGATAATATATAGACCCCTTTCATCAATAAAATTATCGATGCTTATAATGGAAGCATTATGTTCTCCTTTATGGGTAGATTTTCTAGATATAATCAAATAAAAATCAAACTGGAATATCAAAATAAGACTATTTTTGTCTATCCATGGGGAAAATTTGCTTATCATAATTTTCCTTTTGGTCTTAAAATGTTGGTGCTACTTTCTAGTGGGTCATTTCCTATGCTTTTGATGACATCAAACAAATAACCAAGGTCTATTTGGACAACCTTACTACTCAGTCCCTCCAACCTGAGGATCATCCTAACCATATTAAGGAAGCCTTTCTTTGTTGTAGATATTATAAGACTCATTTGAACTTGCACAAGTGTGTCTTTTGAATGTTTTCTAGGAGGTTACTAGACTTTGTTGTATCCAAGGAGTGGATCATAGTTAACTCTTCAAAAGTTAAGGCTATCATCGATTTTCCTCCTTTGCGTACTCTTTGGCAACTTCAACAGTTGCTAGGGAAGGCTAAATTATTTCATTCCCTATAGGGGAAGGTTGTTGATCCAATTCATCAAGAAGTCCTTACCTTGTAGTCTATTATTGCCTAGTTGTAGACATAACATGAAGGATTAAAAATATTGTATGGATATTTGAAGGAAGATCATGACTCCTTATTGATACAGTTGACTAAAAAAAATGTAATTATTTAAAGCCATGGGACCATACACATAACCTTCAGTTGGAACTTAGTCGCTCATAGAATGCTGAGAAAAATACTAATGATGTTGAGCATTTAGACTCATCTACTAATGATATTGGTTGTATTACATTTGATTATAAGCCCATTGGAGTTGATTTTTTTGTTTCATCACATGGCTTATCATCCACTCATCATGTTGTTTCTCCCATCTTTGAAAAACACACTACAAGTATTTGGACTCAATTGTTGAGCAACATGGGCTATATTCGAGGTGGACTTGGGAAGAATGGACAAGGCATTGCTAATCCTATTTCCTTTGAGATACATACATCTAGAGTAGGTCTTGGATATAATAATGCTTCTCCTACCTAACTATCTACATCCAGTCATGATGAATCCTAGAAAGTTTTATTTGTTGTGGAAGGATTTCAAACTTGGTTTTTGGAAGAGTTTACCTCTACTAACTATGTTGAGTAGACTAATGAGATGATTCACAATGTCTTTGCAAAATTCTTTAATTTCTTTAGAAGCATTGTTGATGAATACAATTATTCTAATCAAGTTAATAAATTATAACCTAAGCCTCCATATCATCATCCTCATAAGCATCATAAGAATCAAAATCCTTGGAAACAAGGTAACTATTCTTTCATATATTTGTAGTGAATACATGAAAGGAAGATCCAAGGACCACTTCCAACTATTAGGGTAGAATATGGTTGAAGTGATGAAAGGTCATTGAGTGAATTTCATAGATGCTTATGAACTTCATATCATTGTGTGTCATCCACTGTTATTGAGATAAATAATTTTACATATTCTTGTGTTTGATCAAAATTGATGGTAACATTATTCAGACTTCTTCTATGGTATTGCTTTTTGTTGGTGATAGTATTTAAACTTCTTTTTTAATGCTCCCTTCCACCCCCTTGAAGTTCCCACTCCTAGTGGGAGGTGTTATTTTCAACTAACCCAACCTCCATGGTCTCCTTATGAAGACAGGGTTACAAATTGCCTTCCCTCCCAAAGTGTGTGAAACTCAATTTGGATAACACCTACATGTTTGGTTCATCAAGAGATTTTCAGCGATGTAAAATTTTCCTTAATATAACCTATGGATTGAAATTTATGACCATTTGAAGTTTGGGACCCTTATCTCTTGCCACATTAGCAAGGATCTGCCACATGGCACCTCCACCTCAGATGAGGTCCATCGTGGCACTCACCACAACATAGCACCATAGTGACACTGCACCCACACCATTTCTTCATAATGGTATCTCATTCAAACCTCTACAACACACCACACATTTTCATGTTAAGTGATGGGGATGATCTTCATCTTGTCACTTTGTCATCTTGGTGCCTCACAATAGAAAGGCACTACAAAATACCTTCATAGTCATGAGCTCCATGGTAACATGGGTCCCATCCATGTGTGCTACCATGTTAGCACCATGCAGCACCCCATTCCAGGTGACATCACAAACAATTTCCATTTGTCACTTAGTGCCATGTCAACGTAGGCTTCCATGTCATTTACTTCTACCACATATTGTTGGCATCATGTTGGAATTAGGTTGACATCATCCTACCATGTGGAATCCTTTAGTGGTGCCATGTTTCATCCTAAAATTGACTACTTGGCTACCCAAAATACCATATCTACTTTCCGTGTGTGACGCTAAAATTGTGCCATGTCAGCAACCTTTCCACCTCTCAAGTGACACATCATTTGTGTCCCACATGGCATCCACCACTTCAAATTATGTCATGAGTCCCACCAAATCCCTAGTCTCTATGTAAATCAATGTTTTCCCATTTAGCGACAAGGACATTTTGTCCCATTGATCTAGGTGGCTCTAGACACATGTAGAAGTCCAAGAGGGCTCAGAAATGGTCAAAATTCAAAATGTTCAAATTTAAACAAACTCAACATCAGATCGAAGTGCTCATCGCCCTAATTCAAACAATGTGAATGACACTCAAATCCGAGCTCGTATGGAGGAGATAGGGCCAGTAAAAGTTCAGGGTTGACTTGGCCAAGTGGCAAGGTTAATGGACCTACAAATTGCACCAGCAACAGTCACTGGAATCCGGCCATCGGGCAGGCGAAATTGTGGCCTACTTAGTTTACCTAATGACCCTTATTTTCCAGTGATTTTAAAATGTTCGTTTTATTTTAAAAATAACAAAAAGATAATTAAATAGAAGGCAGGTCACCACCCCCACCACCCCACCACACCCTATATTCAATATATACCGAAACCGGTGGGAATCGAACCCACCGCCGGTGGGTCCGTTGGCCCCAACCACACAGCAATTCCACAAAGGACAACCAACATATATTCACAACCACATTTAAAAACAAACAAATCGTCAAATACACACTAAAAATATATATGCACCAATTTGTGTAGGGGTGGGATTTGATCCCCTGACCTCCCACCTAGTCGCCTCCACCATTAACCATTAGAAAAATGGTCCATTTTGTTGAATCCACCACCTTTATAATATACAAACCCTGCTCCATTACTCAGCGACAGAGGAGGACCCGCAGAGCAAAGAGCACGCTAGCATTTTGAGAATTAAGAGGCGGAACAATGAAGTTATGGAACCATGACACAGTTCTAGGAGGAAGATTGATGACACGTTTTCAAGACAGAGAATCGTTTGCAGAGAATATTCCTTGATCCCTGAAAGATTCCATGAGGAGGTAAATTTTCATTTTGTCAAAATGATATGAAGTTTAGAGTCATTTTAACTGGAATTTCACAGGGAACGCGATGGTGAAATCAGAATCACCATATGAGCAGTATATTTGTAGAGTCCCAGTACAGTAGAATCTTTGAAGAATCTTGATGGATCTTCCAGATTCCTTGGAGACTGAAATTCACCAAAGCCAGAATGCAGCCAACTGTATACTAAAAAGTCTGAGAATCTCACAAGGATCATGATGGCATGATCAAATTTGAGGGTCTAAGTTGCAGATCTCCAGTCATCCCAGAAGGAATCACGGGGAATCTAAAAGATTCCTAAAGGCACATACTATGGTAGTGTTGAAATTTGACAAATGGATAATCAATTTTACACCTCTCGATGACAAAAATTGAGTGGTGCCTTCAGTTTTTGCATCTAAGCCTTCCATTTTTCTACCAACTTTAGAGGTGAAGGTACATGAATCCATCATGTTATGTTTCCTTCATAATTGTTGACATCATGTATCATGTTCGAGATCCTTGTTTGATGTTATGTTGCGGGATCATTATTTCCACCTTATGTGAGATGTATTTAGCTTGTGCTTCTATGTATTGTTGTTGATATCTATGTGTAACTATGTTGAACGGATACTCATTGCCACATTGTGTGAGATCATGTTAATTTGTCATGCTGAGAGGAATCCTTCTTGAGTGAGAATTCCTGTAAGCAGAATGTCGCATGGAGAGACAAGCCACTCTTGTTTGAGGGTGTATGTCCTTGCTAGGACAAAGATTATTACATGTGCATAATAATCATTTACATCAGTATATGAAGGGGCCTCCACCATCTTGACACTGGGCACGGAAACGTTGTCCACACTGGATGAACTTCGTTATCAAATGTCTCGTTTTTTGACTTGTTGATCATTGTCATGTTTCCTCTTGTTTAAGCATGCACATATGTTCTTCTATGATATTTTAAATGAAATTATATCAACATCACAGAAGTAAAAGACCTTGGATGATTCTGGAAGCTGAAGGAACCCAGATCAAGTTTGGTATCAAAGCGGTCTTCTCGTTGATGTGAATTGCGAGTGTGGACAATTGAATGTGTGGAGATTAAGGATGAAAAAGAAATGTATGAGGCCTCCCTAAGGATGTCCAAAATGGTGGACATAATGTATGAATCTTACGAGGAATGGGAGAAAGAAAGAGTAGAGAATAATGCTCCATCCACACCTTCCAGTGAACATTCGTCGCCTTCATAATCTTCTCATCATTCGAATAAGGGGGTAAACCAGAGCCTTCAAGCAGATAAAGTTGAATTGAAGATGCTTATATGCAAAGAGAAAGAGGAGAAGCAACAATTGCCTCTTCAGTTGGATGCCATGGAAGAGGCCCTAGAAGATTTGAAGTGCAACGACCTGAGTCTTCAAGCAGAGCATGCTGAATTAAGGAGGCTTCTACAAGTAGAGAAAGAGGAGAAGCAAAGACTGCAGCTTTAGCTAAAAGCCACAGAAAATACCTTGGAGGAGTTGAGGTGTGACAAAGGCTTAGAAAATCCCTCATCACCTATTTCAAAATCGACATCTGAGATAAACAGTTGTGATCATTCTTCACATTCATCTTCACATGATATTGTTTATGTTGGAAATGTGGAAGTGCCGATTACAGGAACTAGCATGAGGCTCCTTACCAAGATGAGGTACAAAGGAGGAGGACTTGGTGCTAATGGCCAAGGCATGATTCATCCGTTGGAGGTTGTGCAGAGACCTCAATTCGCAGGCTTGGGATACACCGAAGGAGAATTCTCAAAAGTGTCAGATGCTTCTGAGACATTGTTGAAAGTGTCAAGGAAATATAATTATGGGAACACATCACCATCATCCCATGACAGTGCTCATTGCAGGGAAAGAGCTGAGTCAAGCTCTCATCGCCATAATTACACTAGAGACAACCAGGAAAGGTATAAATAGTCTCAGTATTCTCATGTTCATTTTGATTACAATCATGTTGTTTATGATGAGCGTAGATCATGGCATCAAAAAAATGTAGTTTTTTTCGGTTTACATAACCAAGTGTTATCTGAGTGTTGGAAGAGAATGGCAACATGAAAGAGGATGAGGCGTGAAAGGCCTTCTCCACAACAAGGAAAGAAGCATGTTAAGCAGTTCTAGAAGAGGAAGACTCAATGTAGTTATTGTGACAACAGTGGTCATCAAAGAGTCACACGTTGGAGGCTCCATCCAAAGCGGTGCCCTAAGGACAAAGCACATGTGCAGAAATCGATTGAAGAAGTTGTTCGACAAGCAAAGTCATCACAAGAAGATAACACATTCACTTTGATAAGTGAGCAATGGCTTTTCTAGATGTGTTAAATTGTTTTGGCGTATTTTTGTAAATCATTTGTTGTAGTTTACATTGTAAAAGTGATGATGTGTTTTCCATCATTTGTTGAAGCAACAATGATATTTTGGCCTTGTTTTCATAGCTGGGGTACTATTTCCATTTTGATGTAAACTTGACCACAATGTATGTGTTATAAACTCGTGGCAAGCATGGGATGCTTGGGTCATTAGTTGGTCATGTAAATTAAGCATGTAATTTGAAAAAGGTTATACTACATTTTTGTAGAGGATGCAGGTGTTGACTCACCACTTATGGCTTCGAAGGACAAAGGTGAAGGAGAAGGAAGGGTGACCTGTTAGGACACTTGTGGTGCAAACAGGGTACACAACAATTGTAGATTATTTTCATGTTTTTAGAGGACCAAAAGCTCCTTAGTGGGGAGGATTGATCCAAGTGGCTCCAAACACATGCAGAAGTCCAAGAGGGCTAAAAAATGGTCAAAATTCAAAATATTCAAATTTCAACAAACTCAGCATTAGATTGAAGTGCTCATCGTCCTTTTTCAAATGGTATGAATGACACTTGAATCTGAGCTCGTATGGAGGATATACGGCCAGTCAAAGTTCAAGGTTGACTTGGCCAAGTGGCAAGGTTAATGGACCTACAAATTGCAATGGGATAGGTCACCGGAATCCGGCGACAGGAGGGCAAAATTGTGGCCTGCTTAGTTTTCCCAATGACCCTTATTTTCCAATGATTTTAAAATGTTCGTTTTATTTTAAAAATAACAAAAAAATAATTAAAGAGATGGCAGGCCACCACCCTTGCCACTCCACCACACCATATATTCAATATATAACAAAAACGGTGGGAGTCAAACCCACCACCGGCCCCGCCCACACGGTGGTTCAACAAACGACAACCAATATATATTCACAACCACTTTCATTTAAACACAAAAAAACTGTCAAATATGCGCCAAACATACATATGCACCAATTTTTGTAGGGGTGGGATTTGATCCCTCGACCTCCCACCTAGTCACCTCTACCATTAACCATTGGACCAACGGTCCACTTTGTTAAATCTGCCACCTTTATAATATAAAAACCCTACTCCACTACTCAGTGACAAAGGAGGACTCGTGGAGTAGAGAGCGCGCCAGCATTTTGGGAATTCAGAGGCGGAACCATGAGCCCAAGAAGGATCAGATAGGCAGAACCGCGAAGTTATGGAACCATGACATAGTTCCAGGAGGCAGATTGATGGCACTTTTTTCAAGACAGAGAATCTTTTGTAGAGAATATTCCTTGATGCTTGAAAGGTTCCTTGAGGAGGTAAATTTTCATTTTGTCATAATGATATGAAGTTTACAGCCATTTAATTGGAATTTCATAGGTAACGCGATGGTGAAATAGGAATCGCCATCCGAATGGCAGATTTTCATATTCCCAATAGAGTAGAATCTTTGAAGAATCTTGAGGGAATCTTCCAGATTCCTTTTCCTTGGACGCTCAAATTCGCCAGAGTCAGAATGTAGCCAACTTTATACTCAAAAGTCTCAGAATATCTCAAGGATCATGATAGTGTGATCATATTTGTGATTTGAGTTGCAGATCTCCAGTCAGCCCAAAGAATAGAATCTTTGGAGAATCACGAGGAATCTAAAAGATTCCTAAAGGCCCATATTTTGGTGGTGTCGGAATTCGACAAATGGATAGTCGATTTTACACCTCTCGGTGAAATAAATTCAGTGGTGTAGTCAATTTTTGTAGTCAAGCCTTCCATTTTTATCCCAACTTCAAAGGCGAAGGTACATGAATCTGTCATGTTATATTTCCTTCATAATTGCTGAGATCATGTATCATCTTTGAGATCCTCGTTTGATGTTATGTTGCGGGATCATTATTTCCACCTTATGTGAGATGCATTTAGATTGTATTTCTATGTCTTTTTGTTGAGATCGCCATGTAACTATGTTGAATGGATACTCATTGCCACATTGTATGAGATCATGTTAAGTTTTCATACTGAGAGGAAGCCTTCTTGAGTGAGAATTCCTGTAAGTGGAATGTATCATGGAGAGACAAGCCACTCTTGTTTGAGGGTGTATGTCCTTGCTATGACAAAGAGTCTTCCATGTACAACATCATCATTTACAACAGTATATGGAGGGGCCTCCACTATCTTGACACTGGGCAAGGAGACGTAGTCCACACTAGACAAACTTTGTTATCAAATGTCTCGTGTTTTGACTTGTTGATTGTTTCATGTTTCCTCTTGTTTAAGCATGCACATATGTTCTTCTATGCTCTTTTAAATTAAATTATAAAAACATCACATAATTAAAATAGTTTAGATGATTCTGGCAGCTGAAGGAACCCGAATCACCCACCCTCCATCAATAGTGCCCACACACCCACCTGGGTGTTAAACCAACATCTTTCTCCCATGGCACAATAGAAAATCCTTGCAACACATGACTATAACTTTCATGTCATGCACTCTCGTTAACTCCACACCTCCTATCATTCCATGGCTTTGTTAATGACATCAATAATTTATATCCCACAAAGGCACATCTTTGTTTCTTGGGACATAAATATATCCATCTCCTAATAGACATTTATCATCCTCCTTAAGCTCTGACTCTCTTGTGAGTCTTGCACGAATCAATCATCCCAAGCATAAGCATGTTTATCAAGGTCAATCAGGCCTAGAAGTCTTAAGGGCTCCAATGGATTAGAAAGTCATTCTTGGTGATGAGCAATGTTAAAATAAGGAATTACTAAGATGGGGGGTGAATCAGTAATAGTGAGGTTCTTTAAAAAATTTAAGAATATGTCTCTAACTCTTTCCTTTATTGTAAGTTACTTGTGAAATAATTCATACACATTAAAGATGAACAACAAGACAAGGCATTCACATGTACAAGAGCATTATACACATATTGACACAAGTATTTTTACGTGAAAACCAAAAGGGAAAAAACCACCAATGTATTTGTTTCTATGATGTGAGTTAAGAACCTACTTAATTACATTAACTTTTTTGTGGGAACCCACTCACAGGAGGCACCGACCCCCTTAAGATAACAAGCCCCTACTTACCAAGAGGCACCAACCTCTTTTGAATGTAGGCCAACACCTGCTTTAGCCACTATTTTACCTTTCATACAATTTTCAAACTGAAAACAGGGGAAAATACATATAAAAAGAAATACAAATATGATCTACTGTAGTTCTCCTCTGAACTATGATCCTTGTTTCTCATGCATCGATAACCACATCCCTCAGCTACACTCTATCTGAGCTTAAACATGTGTGCCATTCGCACCAATTTCACATACTCCACTTCGCACCCTTAAGCTCGCAAATAATATTATATTCCACCAATTTTCTCTTCTACGATCATTTGTATTTTTCCCCTGTCACAGAGTGAACAATGCAGTCTTTGTCATTCATAATTTTTCTATTTACGTTTCCCGAGTATACTTTTGCACTTAGAACTCCTTCCTATTGTTGCGTCTGATACATATGCATTACAGCCTCATTAACCACTGAGAATGGGATCCGTTATCTCACCCATTGTTGTTGCATTAAACATGAGGATGGGCACCTGAGTGTTCCCATGATGAGACATAAATCCTCAGACAACCTGCACACTCCAACAAGGATCTTGTTCTTTCTATGAATAAATTGCTTTCCCCCGAGGGTCTAATATTCATTTAATTCAATGAGGCATGCACAGGATGTCAGAAGTATATTACTTCAAATCGAGATAGGCCCAACACTCTTCTCTGAAAATCATGGTCCTCATCGCCCTTAACTCAATAATCTTGAAAATCACTATTTATTCCAGTGACCAAATCTCCTAAACACATTTACTCTAAGCTACTCACTCATTCTTCCTTTATACACATTGTTCTGCAATATCGGAGCCCCTTATTTCATAAATTTGTTAAGGTGATATTACGAAATTGCGAAATTATTATATTGGCCTTTTTCCCCTTTTGCTTCGCCCCCTATTTTTTTTCACCATAGGACTGAGTGTTGTGACTGGTGGTAGAGCACTTACGTGCTAAGCCCTTCAAGATCTTGTCCAGGGCATATGTCCTTATGTTATCGCTCTACACCCTTGGTCTTTTTGGCTCCATGACCAACCGCCAATAATCATTGGAAGCCCTTGGTATCAGAACTCTCTTAAAATTCAATTATAGAGGAGTTAGGGAATCCTGACCTCTGATATTCCAACCTCTGAGATGACACCATTCTCTTATCATCAGCCCCATATGGCGTCTTCGTAGTCATGACATGTGTCACCAGGATTTTCCTTATTAGGTCACAAAATAATGTTGAATATGACTGCCACGTGTCCTACATACATCCATGTCATGTTGATGTCATATGCCACCATCAAATCCTAAGGGCTAATCAATTGTTGCCATGTGTACTATCAGAGGATAGACAAAGGGTCCTTGGTTCTTGGTTTTCCAAATTAATTCCTTTGAAATCCCTACTCCACGCAACCCTAAATGACGACCAAATGCCAACAACATCAAAATCTCTCTCTATCAGAACTTATTCAAAGTGAAATTATGAAATTTTCAACCTTTGATATTCTGACCTCCCGAATCTCTAACATTCCAAGAATTGGATCCCTTGTATCAGATCAAAACTTTCTCAAAAATAAATTATATTGAGGTTACGAAATCTCTAACCTCTGATATTCCGACCTCCCAAAGCTCTGAAGTTTCTAGAATCGACTCCCTAGTATTGGATCAGAACTTTCTCAAAACAAAATTATAGTGAGGTTACAAAATCTTCGACCTCCAATATACTGACCTCTCGAAGCTCATGAGACTCCAACACTCTAAAGTTCCGAAGTTTTGAAATTCAGGGTTCCAATATTTGGCTTGCTTCCCTGGTTCTAAGGCTCTGAAATTCAACCTGCTCCTAAGGACTTCAAGACTCTTACTTCGGCTATCAATAAATTTTGATCCCGAGATCCATTTATGGACTTCCACATACCATTGGAAATACTTTTCAAAACACTTTCCAGTGGAGAAGGTTTGATGCAGTCCTTGAGCTCATTTGCTACCTAAAGCATGGCTGCAAACTCTCTTCCTCAAATCCATTGCTTCTAACCCCAATGCTAGTTTGGTTGAAATCAATGCCAACATACCAAGTTCCACCAATAAATCATACATTGTCACTTTTCCAACAATCTCCCCCTTTGGCATTGATGGCAACAACATAAGATCCCCCTGAAACCAGGCATGGTATTCTTCATTGTTGTACTTCTCCAATGCACTAGTAAACTTATCCCCTTTGACATCAATGGAAATGGATGCTCTTGAAAACTCCCCCTAAACCATTGCAACCTACTCTTCAATTGATCCCATATGTTGAGTAGCTGCCAACATTATAATTGATTCATTTGGGAGGAGGAGTCATAACTCCTATCTATTGCCTGACATATTCAACTTGGTTCTCTTGTCAATGGCTTAGTAAAAATTTCTACAATTTGGTCTTTAGTGGCCACATATTCAATTCGAAAAATGTTAGTCACAACCTTCTCTCTTAAGAAATGGAACTTGATAGGGACATGCTTGGTCTCTAAGTTCATGATAGGATTATTAGAGATACTAATGGCACTAGTATTATAACAGATGATTGGAATGGGATCATTCAACTCTACCTTAATTCCCTTAAAGTTCTGCTTCATCCATATAATTTGCGAGCAATAAGTGGCAGCTACAATATACTTTGCCTTAGTAGCAGATAAAGAAATGGAGGGTTGTTTTTTGCTGACCCAAGACACTAAGAATTTTCCAAAAATGAATGTTGCACCAGAGGTGCTCTTCCTGTCATCAATATGGCCTGCCAAATCAGCACTAGTATAGGCCTTCAACTTAAACTTTTTGTATTTAGCATACCATAGTCCATAATTTCTTTTTCCTTAAAGATGTTTGAAAATTCTTTTGACAGCGATGACATGACTTTCATGAGAGAAATCTTGAAATCTAGCCACAAGACCAACTACTTGCATGATGTCTAGTCTCGAAGCTATGAGATACAACAATCTTTGTGTTATTGATCTGTACTCAGTCTAATTTACTAGTTGTGTCTCATCTTCTTTGCACAATTTGCAGCATGTAATGATAGGTGTGCTAACTGGCTTGCAATATTTGAGCCCAAACTTCTTCAAGTTTCTCATATGTACTTGGATTGGGAGATAAATACCCCATTTTTTGATTGAGAAATTTGAAATCCCAAGAAGGAAAATTCTCTGATCATGGACATATCAAACTTTGTATGCATACAGTGTATGAATTGATGACCCAAATTTTCTAGGTTGTTGCCAAAGGTTATGTCATCCACATGCACTACTACAGTTAGTAGATGATCATCTTCAAACTTTATGTATAATTTGTTATCTACATTACCATTCTTAAAGCCTTGTTACTTAAGGTATTGATCCAGTCTTTCGTACCAGGCTCTAGGAGTCTGTTTGAGTCCATATAAGGCCTTCTTCAATTTGCACACAAACCCTTCATTTTCGATGAGCGTGAATCCGTCTAGCTGCTCAATATAAACCTCTTCTTCTTGATCTCCATTGAGAAATTCAGACTTCACATACATCTGATATACCTTGATGTTTTTATGATTGGTAAAGGTAAGGAACATTATGATAGCTTCCAGTATAGCTATTGGTTCAATTTTTTCCTCGAAAGCTACCCCCTTTATCTAGGCATACCCTTTGCAAACCAAATCCTTGTTCCCAATTACTTGACCCTGCTCATTTATCTTGTTTTTTAAAACCCATTTTGTTCCAATGACATTTTTCTCTTTAGGTCTTGGAACAAGCTCCCAAGTGTCATTCATAGCTCTCACCCAGGACTTGTCCTCACTTGCCTGATTGAAATTTTTAGGCTCAACTTGAGTTAACAGAGCAAGATTTACATAGCTTGAACTACAAACAAATTTCCTCCTAGTCTAAGCGCTAAGTATTTGATCTCCAAGAATTTGAATCTCAGGATGTTCTTTTTGTACATACTTGGAAGGTGTTTTGGGCCTTGGAGTTGTTTTTATTTCCACATATTCATTATTTAAATATGTTTCATCTTGATCCGAGGGCTTGATGTTTGAACTATCTTCTCCATTTGAGTTCATGTTTCCTTCGGAGGACCCATGTTGTGAAGCTATTTCATGTACTACTACATAAATAAAATCCTCATCCTTCTTCATATGTTTGTTGTAACACTTGTATCCTTTACTTTGAGAAGATTACTCGAGTAATATACCCTAATCAGTGCATGAATCAAAATTTCTGGATTTTTATCATTTATTTTGATAAACAATTTCTCCCAAACACCTTGTAGTGTTTAACTGATGTAGTTCTTCCCTTCCACAACTCATATGGATTTTTATCACTATTAGGCTTGAGTTGTGTTATTTTTTATAGGTACACGGTTCCTTGTGTTTCTTCTCCCCAAAATATGTGAGGTACATATACTTCATCCATCATAGCTTTGACCATTTCCTAGATTATTTTGTTCTTTCTCTCAACTACTCCATTTTGTTATGGAGTTCTGGCCACAAAATATTGCCTCCTTACGCCATGCTCTTCACAAAACTATTCAAACTCTCTTGAAGTGTATTCTACTCGTTTGCCTGATCTTAGGCATTTGATCTTTAGATCTTTCTCATTTTCTACTTGAGATTTGAATTTTTTTTAAATGTTTAAACACTTTTGATTTTTCCTTTAAGATCACAATCCAAGTGGCCCTAATAAAATCATCAATAAGTAGCATGAAATACCTTTCTCATCTTGGGCTTATTACTCTAGTTGGGCCACATATATCTGTGTGAATTAGCTCCAATGGTCTAGATGAAGAGAAATCTTTTTTCTTGAAATGAGTCCTAGTCTTCTTACCAAATTGACATGACTTGTAGATTGAATTACTAGCCCTTGATAGTATTGGAAAACCTCTCACAGCTCCCATATTTCTGGCCCTTATCAAACTTTAAAAATTCATATGACCAAGTCTGTTGTGCCATAACCATGCTTCATTCATCTTTCTCAAATAGCAGTTTACTCTGGATTCATCAAACACATACATTATTGTCAGTTATGACTATTTTTCCCACTAGATCTCCATATTTCTCATTTTAGATCTCACAGTCCTTGGATAGAAAGGTCACATCATAACCATTATCACACATATGGCTTACACTAAGAAAGTTGTCCTTGAGACCTTCCACATACAACACATTTTAGGCTTTCGTCTTTTGATCAAGACTGACTATGTCCTTACCCTTAATTCTTGTTGGGGCAATGTTGCCAAAAGTGACATTGTTTCCTCTGTATTTTTATTTTAGTAACAAAAATTTTCTCTTATCCCTAGTCACATGCTTGGAACAACCACTATCCACATACCATATGTTCTCGTGATTATGTGTTGATAGAGTGAGTCCATATTTCATGCTCTTTTCAATTTTTCATTTACAATTCTCCTTATCCTTTTGAAAAGTTGGCTTCCAAGTATTCTGGGACTTAGATGGGTACTCAAACTTGCTTCTACACTCATTTTCCTTGTGCCCCAAATTATTACATTTGAAACATTCAACATCACTTTATAGGGGAGAGAAGGCATTTCGATCTCTGAGAGGAGAGTTTTGAGATCTAAAATTCTGATACTTATTGTATCTAGGATTTTCATCTCTTTCAAATTTCATCCTTCTACAATCAACATCCCTATGTCCAAAGATGTGACATTTATAACAATAACCATAAAATAAATAAGTGTACCTATTGTTGGAAGGTTCATGAAGGTACATATGTTGTCTGGTTGATTGATTCATTCTCCATTGGTGTGGATCCTTGGGGTGGATGGAGTTCTTATTCCAGTGATGATATCCTCTTTTCCTTGCTACCCTTGTGTCTTCATTGATTCTTTCTTGGCATATATTTGCATAGCTCTGAAGTTCCTCAAATCCCGCGGACTTGAAATTTATCTTTACTAAAGAAGATTCATGTGGTCTAGAGTATCCCAGGCATGTTTTGTTTCCTCAATACCTTTGATTGTTTAGAATCCGATCTAGATTTCTTGTTCCTTCTGCAAATTTTTCATTTATACCTTTATCTATATCCACTTTCTCAAGGTTCATACCTAGGGAGACGACCTATGTCTTGATACTCTGACAATTTTCTTCCCATTCATGGATCAAATCATGAAGAACTTCTTCCTTTCGCTTAACTTCTTCTAATTTGACTTTCAAGGACATAATTTCATCTTTACCTGTTTTTGACATTTTTTCCTTCTTTACTTTGAACAACTGTAGTTTTAAATGTTTGTTCTCTTCTTCTCATTTCTCACATGTTCCCTATTTTTGTTCTAGTAGAAGGGATAAACTATCTTTGCTTTTCATGGCTTCTTCAAGTTTTTCTTTTTGATAAAAAAACCTCTCATCGTCTGATTTGTACATACATTCGTCATCATGCTACAATTGTTCTTTTAATTTCCTGTTCTTTTTCCTGACTTTCTTTAACTCATCAACAACACTGATGAGTTCCCCTTCAAAGTCCACTATTTCTACTTCTTCTTCTTCCTATTTAGAGTTAGTAATATTTTGTTTCTTGGAGTATGCATCAAATTGCATGAGTAAATACTCATTTGAATTGTTTTTAGAAGAGTTCTCACTATCTCATTGTGGTGTTGATCTATCCTCTTTGGAGCAGAGCCCCTTTTTCTTAAACAACTTCATCTTTTGATGTTTTTGAGATTTGTTTCTAAATTTTTGATCATCTTCCTTTTTTGTCCTTTCCTTGTAAGGGAATTTGGACGAAAAATTTCCAACTCTTCCACAATAAAAGCGTTTAGAGGGAATCTTCCCTTTATACTTTCTAGAGCCACGCTTTGGTTTCCTAGAAAATTGATCCATCTCTTGATCAGATTCACAACTAGAGCAATCTTGATGGTCTTTGTGCTCCTTGTCCTTCTTGGACACTTTGAACATTGCCTTCCTGGGTATACTTCTCTTTTCCTACTCTCATCTCATAGGTTATGAGAGTACCAAGCAACTGATCCATCTTGAGATTATTTAATTCAACCATATCTTCAATGGCAGAGACTTTGGCATTAAATATCATGGGTAGAGACCTTAAGACTTTTTGAACAATTATATCTTCTTTGGCCTCTTCACCGAGTCCTCTAATCATATTGATTAATTCATCAGCTTTGAGGAAGTATTCTACTATACTTTCTTCTTCATCATTTTTTAGCTTCCAAATCTCATTCTAAAGGTTTGAAGTTTGACTTGCTTGACTTTATCATCCCCTTTATGACTCTATAGCTTCACCCATACGTCCTTGGCAAACTTGCAATGCATAGCCTTTACAAGTTCGGATTGACTAAGGCCAAAAAGAATGGCATTCTTGGCTTTAGCATTATTTCCATACAATTTTTTACCATGTGCATCAGTGGGAGGAACATCAAGGGCATCGTAATCTACTAGAACGGAGGTCCAACCATCTACTGTTAGGGACATAAGATAATCTTCCATAGTTACTTTCCAAAAGGCATAGTTTGTCCCATCAAAGACTGGTATTATGCTTGAGTAAGCCTCTTGACTCTCTTGCCTAGACATAATTCCATATGGATCTACCTTCCAGTAGTTAGACTGTTCTTGAAGGAACTTGGCTCTAATACCAATTCTTGAAATAAGGAATCACTAGGAGGGGTGAATTAGTAATAGTGAGGTTCTTTAAAACTTTTAAGAATAATTCTTTAACTATTTCATCTACTATCAGTTACTTGTGAGAGCATTCATCCACAATACAAATGAAAAAAAAGACAATGAATTCACATGTACATACAATCCATCACAAGAGAATCATACACATATTGACACAAGTTTTTTTACATGGAAACTGAAAGGTAAAAGACCACCGATCTGTTTGTTGTTATGATGTGAATTAAGCACCTACTGAATTGCATCAATTTGTTGTTAGCACACACTCACTGGAGGCACTGACCCCCTTAAGATAGAAAATCCCTACTTTCGAAGAGGCACCAACCTCTTGTGAATGCAGGCCACCACCTGCTCTAGCCACTATTCTACCTTTCATACAATTTTCAAACTGATAACAGGGTAAAATACATATACAGAGAAATACAAATCTGATCCACTACAATTCTCATCTGAATTGTGCTCCTTGTTGATGCTTCATCTCTAATCACAACCCTTAAGTACACTATGTCTCATTTTAAACACTTGGGCCATTCGCACCACTTTGGCATACTCCACTCCGCACCCTTCAGCTCGCACAACAATATTGTATTCCCCCAATTTTCTCTTCTATGATCATTGATATTTCCCCCCTATCACACAGTGAATGGTGTAGTCTCTTTCAGCCATCATTTTTCCTTTTATGGCGCCCAAGCATACTTTTTCACTTAGCACTCCTTCCTGTTGTTGTGTCTGATACATAGGCACTAAAACCGCATTAACCATTGAGAATGGGCTCCGTTCTCTCACCCATTGTTGTTTCATTAAACATGCGGACGAGAACCTGAGTGTTCTCATGCTGAGACATAAATCCTCAGAAAACCTGCACACTCCAACAAGGCTCTTATTCTTTCTATCTATAAATATCTTGTCCCTGGGGGTCTAATCTTCATGCAATTCAATGAGGCATGAACAAGAGATCAGAGGTAGCTTACTTCAACTTGAGATAGGCTAAACACTATTCTCTAAAAATCATGGTCCTCATTACCCTTGACTCAACTATCTTGACAGTCACTATTTGTTCTAGCGATCAACTCTCCTGAACACATTTACTCTTACCTACTAACTCATTCATCCTTCATAAACTTTTATGCTACAATATTGGAGCCCCTCATTTCGTAATTTTTATTAAGGTGAAATTACAAAATCGTGAGATTGTGATATTGGCCTTTAGCCCCTTTTGCTTTCCCCCCTATTTTTTCATCATACGACCGAGTGTCATGACCAACGGTATAGCACTTAGGTGCTAAGCCCTTAAAGACCCTATCACGGGCATGTCTCCTTGTGTTATCACTCTACGCCCTTGGTTCTTTAGGCTTCATGACAAACTTCCAACAATCATTGGAAGTCCCTAGTATAGGAACTCTCTCAAAATTAAATTATAGAGAAGCTACGTAATCCCAACCTTTGATATTCGAACTTCCAAGGTGATGTCATTCTCTTATCATCAACCCCATGTTTCATCTCCATAGTGGTGACACGTGTTAGTAGGATTAGCCCCATTAGGTCATTCAATAATGTTGAATTTGATTGCCACGTGTTCTCCATACATCCATGTCATGCCGATGTCATCTTCCACCGTCAACTCCCTAGGGTTAATCAACTGCTGCCAGGTGTCCTGTCAGAGGAGAGAGAAAGGGTACCTGGTTCCTTGTTTTGCAAACAAATTACTTTGAAATCCCTACTCCTTGCAACCCTCAACGATGACCAAAAGCCAACAACATTGGAAGCTCCCTGTATTGGAACTTCTTCAAAGTGCAATTATGAAATCTCTGACCTCCAATATTCTGACCTCCCAAAGCTTTGACATTATGAGAATTGGCTCCCTGGTATTGGATTAGAACTTTATCAAAAATAAATTATAGTGAGGTTACGAAATCTTTGACCTCCGATATTCGGACCTCTCAAAGCTCTAAAGTTCCCAGAGTCGGATCCATGGTATTGGATCAGAACTTTCTCAAAAATAAATTATAGTGAGGTTGCGAAGTCTTTGACCTCTGATATTCAGACCTGTTGAAGCTCTCGAGACTCTGCACTCTGAAGTTCCAAAGTTCTAAAATTATGGGTTCTGATATTTGGCCTTCTTCCCTAGTTTCGAGGCTTCGAAATTTGGCATGCTCCTAAGGACTTCAAGACCTTTACTTTGGCTATCAATAACTTTTGATCTCGAGATCCATTTATGGTCTTCCGCATATCATTGGAAAAATTTTTCGAATCACTTTCTAGTGGAGAAGGTTTGATGCATTCCTTGAGCCCATTTTCTGCCTGAAACATGGCTGCAAACTCTCTTCCTGGGATTTGTTGCTTCTGAACTCAATGCTAATTTGGTTGAAATCAATGTTAACATACCAAGTTCCACCAATAAATCAGACAATGTCACTTTTCCAACAAGCAATTCTCAGTACCATTATTACAATAAGGGTGAATATCTTATTCCCATGCCAACATTCCATACATTAACATAGTTATAGAAAGGAAATTAAATTGTCAGCATGCCTACCAGTAGACATAGGACTCAATTAACCACAACTAAGACTTAACTATGAGTTTAGATATCTAGCATTCCATTTTTCACATAATGGACTCAATGGGAATTGTCAGATCCAATGATATAGCATGCCATGCACAACATCAACAACAAAAAAAATCACCAAACCATAAATAATATATATCCATAATATTCATGACATAACAAACAATAGAAATTACACATAGTGACAGTAAATTGAACTCAACAATTATTCATACATGTCATGTAATTAACCCTGCACTCAAGCAAGTTTCAGTAGCCATGGGGATCTATAAACCCTTCACAAATCATGAGGAAAATCACACATGCATATCATTAAAGGAAACTAGGAATAACGCGAGTCCTCTGTAATTAATTCTGATACATTCATTGTTACAACCCATAAAAATATCATTCAACATTCATAAATAAACATAAGTACAAGTATATGCACTTATCTGTATAACTTAGTGATTGGAAATTGAGGGAAGGATTTCAATTATCCACCCAACCCTAGGCTAGGCACACTGTAATATTTCTTGCAACTGACTTAGAGTTTGAGGAGGTAATTTCTCAAGAGTATTCTCACCAATAACCAGTCAACAAATGGTAAGAAGAAGAGTTAGTTTTTCAGGTGGTTTATCAACTGCCCCTAGTAGTAACAACATTGTGACTCCTTCTTCAATAGAAAATAAACCACAAGGGTTCATCTAAGGCTAATTGAGTTACATATCATTTCTAGGATAATGAACACATTATTTGAGTGGTTTAATAACTAGATTTTCTAAGCTAACACTACAAGAATCATGAGTCCACTCATCCAGGTTGTTTATCAGCTGATTGAGTTAACACATAAGTGGATTATCAACCTCAAGGTTAACACTTATTGGTTTATTATTCCTTTGAGCTAGTACCTGAGTATCTCATCCTGTCAATTGGTTTATCAACCATAACTAATACCCCAGTGGTTTATTATCCCCAGGGCTAACATTGAGTGTTGCAAATCCTCTAAACCCTCCTACACCAATCAAATCACAAGCACACACATAGGCTTAGAAAACATAGTGAATGTTATCCCAACACAAAACACAAGCTAGAGAAATGTTATCTCTCCTGGTATATCCACATCCACCACCAATTTCCAAGCTCTATGTTCTCTTTCCTTGTGCATTCATTTTTCTATCATTTTATCAGTGAGCTCTCCCTCTCACTTGACCCACTACGTAGTTTGTCTCCTTCTCTTTCTTTTTCCACTCCTTGTCTCTCATAAGCCTTTATTCTTGTACATTTTTATGCATGTTGACCATGCCACACTTTCCACAATACTAAGACTACATGGCTTATCCTTCACTCAAGGAGCCCATTCCCTAAACTCAATGCTTGCACCAACAATGCTATAAATCCATCAGGGAGATAGGTGGTGGAATAAATATAGTGGATTGGGTTTACAAGAAACTACTGCTCCTCATGCCTTTGAATTTGTATCCACTTCCGTCAACTAGTCATTGTGTTACATTTACATGCATTTACATTAATTATAATTCATAGCAATATTTACAAGAGGGATGGAAAAAGGGGTTATCACATTTTCTGGAACTTCCTTAGAAGTATTTCTTTCTTACTACTGAAAATTTTCATGATTCTTTAGGAGAACTGATTACTGTTGGTGATAATATTTATACTTATTTGGGATTGTTATTTGCTTTGACTTCGTCAAAAGTGTTGCTTTATTAATAGTGAAAGTGTTCAAACTTCCATAGAAGTATTGATTATTATTGGTGTTAGTATTCAGACTTCTTCAAGAGTGTTGTTCTTCAAAATTCCTAAGAAGTATTTCGTTGTTACAAGTGACATAGATTAGAATTCCTCTTGAGCATCTATTTTATCGATTTTTACACACCTTTTTACCCTATGATCACCTATGTTTTTACCTATATTTTACAAGAATTAACATTATTTTACAAATCCTTTGGGCTAATTATATTAAATTCAAGCATGATAAGATAATTATTTTAATTTCCCTTGTTTTTCAATAATTTAAGAGGATTTATGTGAAAATTATTATTAATGACGATTAATCCTTTGACAGGTGAATATGAACAATTGATTGCTAGGTGCAGCAACATTTTTCCTTGATCCTACACCCATTGAGGGTTCCCACAATTAAGGAATAATTTTGCATGATATATGATTGAATTGTACACCTTGTTGAAGTCAATAGTGGATTAGGTCAGATATTTGTGCGCACTATCTAGGGTTCGGTTGCATTATGAGCAAGATTTTGGGGAAACCAATGTTTAAGTTTGTTTGTGAAAAACACACGACCTTCCCAAATTGGGTGTGCACATAACAAAATTTATTTTCTCCCTAGAAGTTGTTGAGATCTACGTTATTTTGATTGTATCTGTTATTGCTTATCATAGATCTATTCGCTGCAATATAAATTATATAAAAGAGCATTCATGGCTCTTCACCTAGGGAGGAGAGTGTTGGAGTAATTATTATTGCAGTGTTGGACTCCCTTAGCTCAGATCTAGCCCTTGAGTTGGATCTCTTTCTTGAGATGGGGTGGTCCTAGTTGGAATGAAAAGTATTGTAGCAAAGATTTGGACTTCTCTCAAATATCACTGGAGTTTGATCTCTTTCTTCCATATGATGTAGCACTGAGTATTATTCTTAATATAAAATATAGCTAGGTTTATTTTATGAGTTATCTCTCATTTATGTGAGTTGGAGACTTAAGTTTTGTCAAGAAAATGAGCAAGTTGGGAGGGCCCACCAACCTCACCCATTGTCCTCCATTTTGTTTGTTGGAATTTTAATGTTTCTATGGAGTTGATTGATTTCTGAATAAAGAATGATTTGTTGCAATGTGTTGCAAAGATGTTGCTTTTTATCCATTTACATTGATACAATTTTAATATACATAAAATGTGGTTTTATTTAGTTTTAATGCAACTATGAGACTAAGATCTGAATAAAAACTAGTCTTATATTCCCCATGCTTCCATGTGAATGATCCTCATTCTCTCACATAGAGCATTTCACATATTGATCTAAAATTGTATACCTTCACACAAGTTTCAAAGGTAATATGAATATTTATGTTCGATTTAGAATAGACTCGGTTTATATTATATCTAAGTCATTGTGCTTTGATATAGAGAGAAGGGAATTTGATCTGTGTATATTTGGCATCATTGTGATACTTCGTTTGTAAGAGATGAACGTGTAATTATAAAATAATTATCATCACAAGGAGATTTTTAGAGGATCATACTGTAATTATTGTTTGTAAGTGACGTGTTATTTTTAGGGTTACAGTATAGATTGGTTTTCCACTTGAATACATGTCGTAGGGTATCGTTGAATCAAATAATTCATTACGAGGATTGGATTTGTTTTATAAAGTAATGAATCAAATCTTTCGTTGCTAGGGAAATATATATTTATAATCTTGATCTCTCGGTGTCAGTTGGAGATTGATAGGTTTACCTCAAACATCAATCCATTCAATACAAGGTTTACCTCAAACACATTCATTCAGTAGATTTGATTTGGGATTCCCATCTCTTTTATTTTGAGTAATAGTGATATCGATTTGATCAGCTTACCGAGTTCATTCCATGGTTCTTTTATATCGTAATAAGGCTTAATTAAATTAACATTGCATCGATGTGTGACTTTTCCTCCTTATTATATGTTTAACTTTTCAAGTACATGGTGTATTAACGCGGCATAAGGATTTGATATTATAAGACTATTGTATCTATGATGTTGATTAAACTTCTTTAAATCCATATTTATTTTGTGTGACTTTTGGTTCTACATTTGATTGATGGTAATAGTGGATTGGAAGGAAAATATGTTGTCATTAAAGTATTTCCAAGATAAAAAATAGGCATTTTTTGGGGTTGCTTCTTGAATGAGTCATCATCTTGGATTATTTTAGGAGTCTTTATCCTTTTGTTCTCTGGTTAATTAATATGAACCTTTAGAAGGTTGTCTCGGATTTTTAGTAAGGAGTTGTAGGTCAAATTCTTGAGTGACCAATAGTTAGGGTTTGCTCTTCAATTGTCAATAGTTAGTGTTCACTTTTTTATTGTCAATAGTTAGGGTTTTCTCTTTAATTGTCAATACTTAGGTTTACTTTCAATTTCTGGTAGACTGTAGGATTAGTGTTTGTGGTATTTAGTTTTTTATTTCTAACGAATTCCTTTGATTAAAGGATTATAATAAGGTATTAATTAGTGTTTTTAGGAACTAGAGAATGTTAATGGACATGCTAGGTTAGGGTTTGGCTCTACAAGATTTTGAAGTCTTTCTCCGACATTTCCATTGTTGTGTCTCAAAGTCCATGGACCCTGGATTGACATTAAATGTTGGTTCATTCAGATAACATATACTGCAACCAACATTTTAGCATTGTTTTCTGGGAGGCACTTGAGCGATTGACCTTGGTGAACTATCAAATTTGGTTTTCGTCTTTACCTAGCTTTTCTTGCAAGATTTTGTTTCCTTATAATTTGATTCCTTAAATTTGTTTCTCTCCTACACATTGTGTTTTAATTTCTAGGGTGTTGTAATAACCCCCCATGTATGCTCATCTATGAGCTAATAGAATATACCAACTAGCTTGTTGAGAATGGAGAAATGCTATTTTGAGGAATCTTTCAATGAGGAGTTCGAGATTGATATCTAATGTTGTTGCTAAGATACAAAAATCATCCAATGGAAAACTCACGAAGGAAGAATTCATTATTTTGTTTGAAAACATTAAAAATAATGTGATTAGTTATTTGACTTCACAATCAGATGATTTACAGGAAAAACAGAAGCAGGTTAAAATTGAAGAACCACTCTTGATACTCTTCTCTGACTGTAGGAAGAAGCCCTCCCTCAGAGAGTGTCCACTTAGTACTTGAAATTTTGTAGAATTTGTGAGGAGGGTCACTCAACAAGTCATTTCCCATCACTTCCAGTATTACTAGAAGTTTTCAAGGAATCAAGTGAGGAGATAACTCGACTACTAGGTATAGCTCAAAACTCACCATAGTTTAATAGTTGGACTAATGTTTATCATTCTCAGCAGGTTACTTGGAAAATTCATAATCATACAGTTCCATGGAAAAATTTTAGTCCTCCTTTGATTAAGTACCCTACCTTATGGCCATAGTGGTCCTCTACCTTGAGTTAGATATCCCCATGGCCTCAAGGATAGTTTGGAGCCTCTTCTTAAGGTAGTTCTCGATGTAAAATCAATTTCCTGAGCAACAACAATTGTAATTCTCATCCAATGTACTACCAAGTACTCCTCCTCTATGGTCCCAACCACCTGTGTAACCTAACCGTAATCCAAACAAGATGGTTACACACTAATTTAAAACATTTATTCTTCCTACTTACTCCCCTATTGAATGTAATGTCAAATCTTTTAAATCAGAGAAAGGAGAAAGTTTGGAAACTTCCCCTATTACCACAGACGATTTACCTTGGGAAGAAGTTCTAATCCAAATACCATTAGAGGAAAAATCCACGATTGGAAGTTGTCATGAAAGTGTTGTTAAATCTCATGAACAATATCGAGAATAAAACCTTATAATTTCCCTTAATCATCATTTCCAATCTAAAGAGCAGACATTGGAGCTTGAGATTGAGGATTTTATTTCTTGCCTCTTACCAAAATCCTTATGCCTTCAAGAGATCATTCATCACGCTACCAAAAAATTGCATGACATAAAAGTGGAGAACATGCCAATAGTCTTTAATGAGTTGGAGAACCATGAATATGTAGACTACATTCAAGATTGGTTCCAAAAAATCGTCGGTATGAAATATTCCTTCATCATTTGACAACTCTTGGTACCATATCAATTAAATTAGTTGGTTTCTCGTACTCCAATAAATGTTAAATCTTACTTTTTAAATATATGTATCAATGTATTTGGCATTTAGTTACGTACATGGTTGCACTAGAAGTACTCCTACACTTAAAGGAGATATTCCTCTCTTTAAATTTAAGTAGGATAAGTATAGAAGAAATAAATAAAAATGTCATTTGAAAATAAAAAAATTACCACAACACTCTATTGCAACTCCCTAAGGCACAACGATTAAAACTTATGTTGATTCAGTGGCTATAATTCATTGTCTGGTCCCTTTTGATGTTGATTGGTTGAGATCATTCATTGATTCAATCAAGAGAATTTGTCATTATTATACCTAATACTTCCCATTCAATATCCCAAAACCCTACTCTTGGTCTAGTCGCTCCAACAAGTTGTTACACAAGAAATATTTTAAAGTTTCTCTTAGAAGGTATTGTTGAAAATCCTCCTATGGAGGACCTATACTATAGAACCTCAATGGGCTTTCATGAGAACCCTAGCATGATCAACTAGAGGGACCTTTATGCCATTATCTGAGATGCTTTATTATACATTAAATAGTCTATTTTTAAAATTATTGTGGATGATGTCACCCCTAGGCTAAATATAAAAATTAGTTATGCGCTTGGAAAATATAGCATACTCTTGTAACACGCAACCTCATTACACTCTAAAAGTTTCCAATGAAGTAGTATCCATTATCTTAAATCTTTTGAGTAATATATAATAATAAAAAGGAAGTATCAAGAAGTAAAAGAAACCCCTTCTAGGTACTGAATAGGCTTGCTAGAAGCGCCATTATGTTTTTCTGGTACCAAGGTAAATCCATTGGGGTATTGAATGGGATTGTTGTCAATGTGGATATGCTCAGTAAGAGATGAAAAACACACATTAGCACACTTGAAATTCAAAAACCTTGGGTCACATTATGAAGCAATTATCGTTAAAATGGAAGCTAGGAAGTTAAATTTATTCCTTTCGAAGAATGGATTTACGATCCTTCAGGTATTGTTCTTTGGAGTTCTTTCTTTAAAAAATAATAAGGTTTTCATGGAAGTGGGACCCTTAGTGTAGGTGATTCACTTTGCTCGAACAAGAGGAGTTTTAATTATATGCTTGGATAATGTTAAGATGGTCATCCTAGGAAGGTACCATTTTGCCATCTTTCTTTTTCACCATTTCCATCCATATTTAACATCATGGAATTCAAAACATGATTATGTCACTTTTACTTATAATGAGGTTAATAATATGAAGAACTACTACCTAAGGTTTCTCCTGATATGCTTGTGGGCATCGGGTATGAAGCCTGATTATCTTCATGATTGTTCAAAGGTTTTTTATTTCAGTCCTGTTGGATCCCTGTTCCTAACAAGCTGCAAACTTTGCTTATTTAATCATGTGCTAGGGGGATCAATGGGGTGGGGGGTGGATGGCAACTTTTATGAGCCCCCCTGGCCGGGGTTTAAGGGTAGTGCCACCGAAGATAAAAATAGAAGAAAATTTGCCTTGTAAAATTTTGTAATTTTGTAGTCAATATGGGTTGTTCATTAGGCAGATGATCTAGTTGTAGAAGTTATGCTAATTTAGGGTTTTTTTCCCCTATAAGGAAACCCTCGGTCTATATGAGGGAATTGTATTTCGGCTGTGTATTATTATTCTAAGCTAGAAAGGAAGAGCGGATTGTGTGAGAGTGAAGAGGAAATTAAGTTGAACCTGTTGTAGGTTGTATCTCTTCATTTTGTTGGATAATATAAAAGGAAAGACTTGTTGTTTCTCCATGGACGTAGCCCAAATTGGGTGAATCACGTATATCTATGTCTCTCTTGTTTTATACATTTTCCATGTTTATGTTTCTGCAATATTTTATGTGTTCCATTGTTCTATAATATATAATTTTCTAATAGTGGAAATTTTGATGGCAGGGTATTTCATTTCTTTAATTCCTTCCTCACTTTTAGTATTCAATAATAAAATTATTCTTGCAATAAAAAAATTGTTAGCATTCCTATGGTAGATTTGGAATTAGTTGCTCTTTTGGAAAATAATGAAGATCAATCTTGACATTGTTGAATCTCTTGTCATAGGAACTATACAAAGGTAAATTGAGTCAACTGAAGGTATCAATATTTTGGTCTCTCTTATCTTAATGATGTAAAGGATATTGACATCATATAACCTACATGATTTCACCTTAATTAACTCAATTAGCCCTATAGTTTACAATAAAATGTTAAAACACAAAGCAACAGGACTCTAATAGAGAAACCCCAACTCTACAGTTTTGATCAACTTTGGTCTTTATTCAGAGGTTTTGATTGCATGAGGACATGCAACATGATCAACATGAGGGGATGTTGAACCTCAGTTTTGTCAAGTTTTACACACCTTTTTACCTTGCGGTCACCCATGTTTTTACCTATTTTATATAGGCATTATCATTATTTACACATTCTTGGGCTAATTATCTTACATTTGAGCATGATAAATTAACTTGTTTAATTTCCCTTGTTTTTCAATAAATTAAGAGGATTTATGTGAATGTTTTTATTAATGATGGTTAATCTTGTGACAAGTGAACATCAACAGTTGATTGTTAAGTGCACCAATATCTAGCCTTGATCCTGCACCCCTTGAGGGTTCCTGCAATCAAGGAATAATTGTGCACGATATATGGTTGAATTGTACACCCTCTTGAATTCAATAGAAGATTAGATTAGAGATTTGAGTGCCCTATAAAGGTTTTAGGTGCACTATGAGTGATATTTGGGAAAAACATACATTTAAATTTGTTTTTGAAAAACTCATGATCTTCCCAGATTGGGTGTGCACATAACCAAATTTATTTTCTCCCTATAATCTGTTGAGATATATGTTATTTTTGTTGTATTTGTTATGGCTTATTGAATATCTGTTTTCTGCAATGTAAATTGTATAAAATAGTAGTCATGGCTCCTTACCTAGGGAGGAGAGAAATGGAGTAATTATTGTTGCATCACTAGACTCCCTTAGAGAAGATCTAGCCCAATCTCTGTCTTGAGATGGGGTGGTCTTGGTTGGAATGCAGAGTATTTTAGCATATATTTGCACTGCTCTTGAAGATCATTGAAGTCTGATCTCTTTCTTTCATCTAATGTAGGATGAAGTATTATTCTTAATAAAAAGTCGACACAGGTTTATTTTATGGTTTATATCTCATTATTTTGAGTTGTGACTTAAGTTTTATCAAGCCAATGAATAGGTTGGGAGGGCCCACCAACCTCGCCCATTTTCCTCCATTCTATTTGTTTCCATTTTAATGTTTGTGTGGAGTTGATTTATTTCTATATAATGAATGATTTGTTGCAAGGATATTATTATGATTCATTTACATTGATACATTTTTACTATACACAAGGTGTGGTTTTATTTCGTTTTAATGCAACTCTGATACTCAGTTATGAATAAAAACTAGCCTTATATTCCCCACGCTTCCATGTGAATGATCCTCATAATCTCATGTCGATCCTTTAACATATTGATTTCAAATTGTATGCCTTCACACAAGTTTCAAATGTAATATGAAAACTTAGGTTTTATTTAGAATAGACTCATTCTGTATTAGATCTGAGTCCTTATGCTTTGATATAGAGATGAGGGAATTTGTTCTATGTAGATTTGGGCATCATTGTGATACTTCATGAATGCATGTCATAGGGTATCTCTAAATCGACAAATTCATTACTAGGATTGGATTTGTTTCATAAAGAAATGAATATGTTAAACTAATAGAAAATACTTAATTGCCAAGGAAAGATGCATTTATAATCTTGATCTGTCTGCATCAATAGGAGATTGACATGTTTACCTCAAAGATCGAGCCATTCAATAAAGGTTTTGAATTTGGAGCTAACACAAATGCATTCATTCAATAGATTCAATTTCGGAGTCCCATCTCTTTTATTTTGAGGAATAGCGATATTGATTTAATTGACTTACTGAGTGGATTCCATGGTGCTTTTGTATCATAAGAAGGCTTAATAATATTGACATTGCATCAATGTGTAATATTTCCCCTTTATCATATGTTTAACTTTTCAAGTACAGGAGTCCTAACATAACCTAAGGATTTTATATTATAAGAATTGTATATATGATGTTGATTAGAATTATTTAATTCCATATATTGTTTGTGTGAATTTTGTTTTTGTTAGAAAGTAAATAAAAGAGCAATGGAACACATAAAATATTGTGGAAAAACAAACACATAAAAAACATAAAATAAGAGAGACATAGATACACGTGGTTCACTCAATTTGGGCTACGTCCATAGAGAAACTTTGATTCCTTCCTTTTATATTATCCATCGAAATGAAGGGATACTATTACACAGTATTTTGTCACACCTTCTACACTTCCCTGTGACATACCCTGAAGTGCCTGAAACATGATCATTATATAGTATACTCATCCATGTATGTAGCTCAGATCCCTCCTTTGACTTTGCTTGGAAAATATGTGGAGCTTTCCCTCAAAAAATGGCTCATGAAACCCTAAAATGAGAGTTATTGCCCTTATGAAGCTCAAAACTGAAATGATCGCCTATTGCATCATGTTAATTTAGCGATGGAATCGCCCTTTTCTCTCTCATACTCACGATGGGCTCAAAAAGCAGGTTTTCCCAAAGAGGATGAGAATCTTTTTGATCTAGAAGCTTCCAGAGTGGTGAGCTAGAAGTGGTTTAGCATAGATGAGGTCGAATCCTCCTAATTTGACCTCTTGGTCTCATCCCTATGAGCTACCTCCTTAAGATGTGGGCCTAATCCTATCTTTTGAGGAGGCCTAACTCCCTCTCCCAGCCTATAAATTCTCCCTCTACCACTCCCAAATTGTTGATATATGTCCATTTTAACCCCTATGCCGAGCTTCTGCTTAGAGTCTATTCATTAGACTTAGAGAAGGAGTGTTGGAGAGTTTCTTGGCATGGACTTGGATTACCACTCAAGGAGAGCCTTTCAACATCAAGGCTATGGTTGTAAGCTTCCCCTTTATTCTTTAAATAATAATACAACTGTTGGTTTATCTTCCCAAAATATAAGTTTTCATGTATGTATTGGTTTGGAATTCCTTGATCAACTAAATAAGTTATTATTGGATTTTCTATTGGTTTTGGTATGCTTTGTTATCTCTTGGTCACTTCTGCAGGTACATAAGCGTTGAAATAAGTAGGAACAAGTCTGTGACACAAGCGGTTCGAGGATCTCAATTAAGGAAATGTGATTAGCATTAGAGCAAGGTAGGACTTCTCTCTTGATTTATTTTTCAATTATAATCTAGGAAGATGTCTAGTTGATTGTCCCTTCAGTTGCTAGACCCACTCATTGGGCTAGAGGGATCGTCTCGCCTCTCTATCCGTAGAGAGGATTAACCTTGTCAACAAGTTGGCAACTTCCTGGGGAGGATATGACCCTTTCCTTCCTTTCCTTCACCTTGTCCTTTGACGAGTTTTATCAACCATTGATTTTTGGACTTCATTGCTTGTTTGTAGTCAGTGTCATTTTCTGGTAGATGCCTGAAGATTTCTAACCCAAGCTATTTTTGAAAATTTTGGATTTATTTTTTGTTTCTCTCGACCATCGCATATTTGAGTCTGACAATCATCATGATATCGCAGGTTTTTTAGTTACAGTAGCGATGATCGCTACTTTACTCCTGACAGGTGTGATGATTGCAGAAAATTAAGCAAATTAGGGTGGTCTCTTTGATTTTCAGTTCTAGTTGTCTTCTCTCTCTGATTTACTAGTGTGTTCTTCATTGACTCTCTCTTTGTCTATTTTCAATTGTCTTTTAACTTGGCTTGAGTGTCCTTGAAGTTTGATTAGCCTTTTAGGGTTCTAGGTCTTCTAGGTCAACCTTCATCCACTCGTTGATCAATTGTCTGTGTTAAAGAGTCCTTGTGTGTTCAGACATACTTTGCAGATCAGTTTTTGGTTCTTTTTCCTTAAGTTGCTTTCATTAGTGGATATAGTGAAAGTTACTTAAGCATAATTTGACGAATGATATATTACAAATCGATTGTCTCATTGGAATAAAAAAAAAGTTTTTTCTTTGAAGTTTTTCATGTTTCGAAATGAAAGTGAAAGTGCTATTTGTTTCCTAGTTTTCGAAGCATTTTGTGTTGCAGTCGAATCCTTGATGTGAAATAGATTTTCATACTTCTTGGTTTGCGTGAATTCTCTTTTACTTTGCACTAGATTACATTAGTTGCATTTTTTAAAAAGAGGAAAAATCATCATTATACCTTAAGGAAATTGTTCTTTAAGATTTGCTTTGGCATTGCAGTTGCTTATCATATGAAAGATTAGATTTCATATTTTTCATTTAGTGTTTGAAGAGTGTCATGGATGCATTTTTGCATTTGGTTCGATGCATGATTTGAGTGATATTCTTCCTTACATATATAGATTTCATTGAATTGAAGGATTTCATTTCATTATCTAGTTTGCATTTTAGGAAAAGGTAACATCGTTAATGCCTTGAAATTGAGACATAATTACAAGATCAACTTTAAAATCTGTCAATTAACCTAAGGATAATTTTAAACATTAACGATCATATCTAGTGGTCTAGTTTAGAGACATGTTCTGACATCTTCAAATCTTAGTAGTTGTCATTCGCTTTGGCATTAGACAGTGCTAGCACAGACTTGTGCTCCCTATACTGTCACGTATATAAAGGGAGATCCCTCTAGGTTGCAATCCTTTATCCGTATGAAGTTGAGTCTGTCGCCCTGTAAATGTGATACACCGAACACAACATTCTGGGAGATTTTCTGCACGTATTTTAAGTCCTTGGTTAATTTATTGGTTAAGGTGTATATTACAGTTCATGGTTACTTGGTACTCCTTTTACCTAGATTCAACTGAGCAGTCATTTGATCTTTTTTGACTCTTTAAATTTGAAAAGATCATTGAGAAACTTGTCCTTTCAAGCTTGCAAAACTATTGAAAGTGGCTAGAGTAACCTTTTCACCCTTTTCTCAACTCTTAAGAGATGAAAAGGCAATGTTTCAGTTTCTAAAATTGAACTGCCCATGGTAAACATGTCAATCCCAAGCAATTTCGTCTTAGAACAAATTGAGTAATTCCCTGTTAATTTCAAGATTGTTAAATCCATAATCAAAATTTTCCTTTCCTTTTTTGTTGTTGAGGTGAAGCCACCATGAATGAACCATTGATTCCATCTCATAGTTCCCCTTCGTTGTCTAATATTGAAGGGTCCTCCCAAGGAGTTCATCCATAACTTCCTCGATCGCTTGAGGATCAAGGTGTTGAACTTGGAATTGTTCAGTGTATCCAACCTTTGTCTTCTTGTCCACCTCCATCAGATTCCTGATCACCTAAAGAATCTAATCCAGATTCCTCTCATAATCCTATCCAGACACCTGAGAGTTTACACACTCCTGAAATTCTGCTTTGGCTAGTTATCTATCCACTGAACCCATTGTTCTATCCTATTGTTATATCTCCACAGTGTCTGTACAGAAAGTACAATCAGCATGGTATTCCTTTGGGGTTATCTCATCGTTCATCTCTGGTCCCTCGTCGCCAGTTTTTTCCACCTATGGAGTCAAAAGGCGAGATCACAGTCTCCTCTCCGGGTCATTCAGAAGTCTATGGTACCCATACTCTTCACCTAGATGGTGAGCAGAGATATGAGTTCCCTCCAGAAGGCTTTCCTTATACAGGAAGAGTCTTCTCTCTCTCTTATCCTAAGATTAGTAAGCCCATATTTCCACATGGTTATACCTCTTTAGCTTAGTTGGTTTCGAGCACTCCTAGTGCCTCGTCATTGTATCAAAACCCCATCTGTTCTTCCGAAACTATGCCTACATTTGTTCCATTCGTTCAAAACATGACCTCTCAACCAATTGTACAAAATATAGCCACTTCAGTTCCAATTCAACCTATCATTCTCTCTCAACCTGTTTCATCATTTTGACCGACTTTTGTGGTTCAACCGACTGTCTCAGGTTAGGTCTTGGTAAGTTCTTCTATCCCTCCAACAAGTGGATAGACTATGCCACCACCTGAGAGGAAGATCTGAATATTCCTCTCATGTCAGGTGAAACCAGTGTGAGTGGATTACAAACTCACATGGTTGGAATGAATCAAGATTTTTATGGCACTATTCCAAACCTGCTGGTCCGTCTAGGTCAGGTAACTTCCAATATCAACAACCATATATGGTTCAGGTTCCATTCCAATCGGCTTATATCCCATATGGTTCACAAGCCATGGTTAATCCGCCTTACATTCCTCAAGCTGGACCTTATGTTCAGCCTGGTCAATCCACTATGCCTGGTGGATATGGCCAGATCCAATTTGGGAACTATCAATAACCTCAGGGTATAACCCCAAGAACTGTCTAGTTACCCTTGCAACAACAAGGAAAGCCTTTACAGCAACAAGCAAAACCTTCAGTAGCAAGGCAACCTTCAGTAGCAAGGGAAATATTTGTAGTAGCAAGGACAAGAATTGCAGTAACAAGGACAACTGCTACAACCACAAGGGAAACCTTTGCAATAGTTGCAGCAACCTCTGCAGTCGCAGACACAGTTTATGCAGTAGTCCTCCCAACCTTTATCCTCGCAGGGCCAACCTTTGCAATAATAAGGGAAGCCTTTACAATAGAAAATCCACCCTTTGTAGCAACAAGGTCAGCCTTTGCAAGGTCAAGGTCAACCCCTGCATCAACACGGTCAATCTCCTTACCTCCACGGTCAATAGGTTCAGTAGCCTTATAACCCGTATGCTGCATACAATTCTCATCAGCAGCCCATGGTAAGGCAGTGTTAAACCTACCCAAGACAGAATCCTACTTACAGGAAAGGTAACCCTCAGTGGGGACAAAACCAAATTCCATATGGACAAAATCCTCCACTGTGGGGGCAAAATACTTACCAACAAGGATGGACTCCGCAATTTGGGTCTCCTCAAAGGCGTTATATGACGTTTAACATGTAATTGCCTTTCTTGGCTACGTTGGAGCTGCTCGATGTTTCGAGGCTTAGAAATTATTCCATTCTTCATTTTCCATATTGGCCTCAAGTTCCGACGAAAATTCCAAGCGATTTCCCCAAATTCGAGGGAAAAGCGAAAGAGGATCCACAAGCCCACATGATGACATATCACCTTTGGTGCTCCTCCAATTCATATGTTGATGATTATATCCATCTTAGACTCTTTCAAAGAACTCTCACAGGTGTTTCTGTTAAGTGGTACATCGAACTTCCTCGAGGTACCAAAGGTGACTTCAACTCTCTCGTTATGGCTTTCCTCACCCATTTCCAATTGTTGGATCACTATGAAACTGGCACCCATTTTCTTACGTCACTTAATCATGACACCATGACCCACTTCTCCAATCATATCCATGAGACCTCGACGTCACCTCATCACATTTGAGATTTCTGATGAGTTGTTGACAGAATGGTTCACAAAATCATTCGTTAGCAAAATTGCTAAGGACATAGCCATGGGTAGATGTGTTACTGAAGAGCAAGCTATTGCCTGTGCCCAGTATTTAGACCTAGTGTATTCACAATATGGCACATTGTATGAGATGCTACCTGATGCTCTTAGACCATCATCGGATTTGATAGCATCAAAGTCTCCAGATACACCACTCGTTGATGGTGTGATTGGTTCTATGTCTGAGACTCTCGTGAAATATTCTTCGAAGCAAAAGTTGATCTCGAACACTGGTTCCAATAATCCCTCCAAGAATTCATCTAGTCCTGGTAAAACTTCTAAGGTACATGTTGTCCAATCTACCGCAGTAGAAAAACCTCTAAAGGTAAAAGTAAGGGAAAAGGTAAGGCCAAATCCGATACCCCAAAAAAAGACCCTCCTAAATCTTCTGCTAATGATGCTTCTCGAAGAAATTTGAAATATCCTTGCCTCATCTATGAGGAGAATCATTACACTAAGGATTGTCCCTAATGATTTGAAGTTAGTCACTTACTGAAAGGGACTCTGGTTGTCTTAAAAGAACCCTTTCCATCATAGCAGACCCAATTGGTAGACCAACCTCAGTCTTCTGCTTCCTTAGGTTCCCAAGTGTTCATGATGCAAGGTTCATCACTTATCTCAATTGCTACTCGAACTAAGGAATATCAAGCCGCGTCTAAGAAGATGATGGAGAAAGAAGACGTTTATAATCCTTCTTCTTCTACTCTATCCTTTTCTAGTCTGCTCCATATCGAGCACCCTAACAGTGAGTCTATCATCCGACCACCCCCCAAAGTTGTTCTTCAGAAGTCATCTTTCAATATGAATTCTAGAGTTGTGCAACATTACAATATTGTTGAGTATTTAGCTCAGGCACCTTCGGCCATGTATACCTTGGAGGTTCTTCAATATTGTCTAATGCAGCAGAAGTCACTGTTTTCTGCCACAAGTGCTATCGATCCTTCTGATTCAAGTCTTATTACTTTTGATCTAGAGAATCATGTACCTCGTCTTCCTCATCGGATTGCATTTCTGATCCAGGTCCTTATCAAAGGAAACAAAATCCATCGAATGGTTATTGATGAAGGTTCCTCTACCTACATCATGTCAGTTTCATGCTGGAAAGCATTGGCTCTCCTCCTCTTAACCAATCTCCAAACACCTTGGAATCCTTTGATGGCAGAGGTTCACGACCATACGATATTCTCACGAACTTATTGATTACACTAGAAGACAAGACTATTGAATTAGAAGTAGAAATTATAGATTCCAATCTCAACTACAACCTTCTTTTCGGGTGAAGTTTTACTCATGCCATGTTTTGTGTGGTGTCTTATTTGTTCCACGTACTTCGTTTTCCTCATGAAGGAAAAATTTCCACGGTTGATCAATTGTCTTTCTTTTCTTTTGGTTCATCGAACGGTAACATTCATTATGTGGGAAATACTGAGATTCCTTACGAGAGCGTGGGAGAAGGTCTCTTCAAAGACTCTACTTTAATGGGTATCTTTTCTCTCCCACCTCCAAATGTTCATTCAGTCAATATGATCTCGGATTAAACGAATCCTTGGATTATCCCTTCCGATGATAAAATTGACTCTTTTGGCGATGCTATGCCTTTAAGTCCATTGGAGATAAATTATCAAGAAATTGTTTTAGCTTCGATGGCCACTTCAGAAAGTCATATTGTATTCAATATGAACATGCACACTTATGTGCCATCTCCTTAGCTTCGTTCTTGGGATTGTCTGGATCCTTTGAATGAGACATTCCCCACTGATGAGAGTATCGTGTATGTCATGTCTCTAGAGGAAGTTCCATGGAACGATCTACATCATTGTTCTTCCTTTCTCCCTAGCCTCGATTGGATGCTTTCCTTTCTTGAACCACCTATTTCTCATTCTCCTACACCTTTGCTTCAGAAACCTATTTGGGTACATGAAGTCTTGTCAGAAGGTAATATGGGAAACATCACTTCTACAATGCCTCTTGAAATTTCCGTTAAACCAGGAATTGTTGAGAACATCCATATTGGGGTTCCTTATTCTCCAAATGAGACCAGGATTTATACTCAAGTTTCTAAAAAATTCTAAGATATTTTCTCTTGGTCATATGAGGAAATACCTAGTAATGATCCAGCCATAGTGGTGCATGAGATTCTGACTTATCCTGGTGCTAAGCCTGTTCAAAAATGGATTCACCCTGTGCACCCTCGAAATGTTGTTGCTATCAAAGAAAAAGTAGAGAAGCTTTTGAAAGAAGGTTTCATTTATGCTATTCCATTGATGGTTTGGGTATCTAATATTGTCCTTGTTGCCAAAAATCAGGGCATGATACGTGTTTGTGTTGATTACCGTGATATCAATTGCGCATGTGCTAAGGAGAATTATCCTACTCCATTTATCGACCAGATCATCGATGAATGTGTAGGGAGTGAGAATTTTTCATTCATGGATGATTTTTCTGGCTATAACCAGATTAACGTTTCACCCGTCAATCAGCATAAAACAACCTTTATGCTGATTGACATTCATTCTACATCAGAGCTACCTCAAACACATTCATTCAGTAGATTTGATTTGGGATTCCCATCTCTTTTATTTTGAGTAATAGTAATATCGATTTGATCAGCTTACCGAGTTCATTCCATGGTTCTTTTATATCGTAATAAGGCTTAATTAAATTAACATTGCATCGATGTGTGACTTTTCCTCTTTATTATATGTTTAACTTTTCAAGTACATGGTGTATTAACGCGGCATAAGGATTTGATATTATAAGACTATTGTATCTATGATGTTGATTAAACTTCTTTAAATCCATATTTATTTGTGTGACTTTTGGTTCTACATTTGATTGATGGTAATAGTGGATTGGAAGGAAAATATGTTGTCATTAAAACTTAACATTTAGAAAGTATTTCCAAGATTAAAATTAGGCATTTTTTGGGTTGCTTCTTGAATGAGTCATCATCTTGGATTATTTTAGGAGTCTTTATCCATTTGTTCTCTTGTTAATTAATATGAACCTTTGGAAGGTTGCTCGGATTTTTAGTAAGGAGTTGTAGGTCAAATTCTTAAGTGACCAATAGTTAGGGTTTGTTCTTCAATTGTCAATAGTTAGTGTTTTCTTTTTTATTGTCAATATTTAGGGTTTTCTCTTTAATTGTCAAAGTTAGGTTTACTTTCAATTTATGGTAGAATGTAGGATTAGTGTTTGTGGTATTTAGTTTTTTATTTCTAACAAATTCCTTTAATTAAAGGATTATAATAAGGTATTAATTAGTGTTTTTAGGAACTAGAGAATGTTAATGGACATGCTAGGTTAGGGTTTGGCTCTACAAGTTTTTGAAGTCTTTCTCCGACATTTCCATTGTTGTGTCTCAAAGTCCATGGACCCTGGATTGACATTAAATGTTGGTTCATTGAGATAACATATACTGCAACCAACATTTTAGCATTGTTTTCTGGGAGGCACTTGAGGGATTGACCTTGGTGAACTATCAAATTTGGTTTTCATCTTTACCTAGCTTTTCTTGCAAGATTTTGCTTCCTTATAATTCGATTCCTTAAATTTGTTTCTCTCCTACACATTGTGTTTTAATTTCTAGGGTGTTGTAATAACCCCCCATGTATGCTCATCTATGAGCTAATAGAATATACCAGCTAGCTTGTTGAGAATGGAGAAATGCTATTTTGAGGAATATTTCAATGATGAGTTTGAGATTGATATCAAATGTTGTTGCTAAGATACAAAAATCATCCAATGGAAAACTCACAAAGGAAGAAGTCATTATTTTGTTTGAAAACATTAAAAATAATGTGATTAGTTATTTGACTTCACAATCAGATGATTTACAGGAAAAATAGAAGCAGGTTAAAATTGAAGAACCACTTCTGATACTCTTCTCTGACTGTACGAAGAAGCCCTCCCTCAGAGAGTGTCCACTTAGTACCTAAAATTTTGTAGAATTTGTGAGGAGGGTCACTCAACAGGTCATTTCCCATCACTTCCAGTATTACTAGAAGTTTTCAAGGAATCAAGTGAGGAGATAACTCGACTACTAGGTATAGCTCAAAACTCACCATAATTTAATAGTTGGACTAATATTTATCATTCTCAACAGGTTACTTGGAAAATTCATAATCATACAGCTCCATGGAAAATTTTTAGTCCTCCTTTGATTAAGTACCCTACCTTATGGCCATATTGGTCCTCTACCTTGAGTTAGATATCCCCATGGCCTCAAGGATAGTTTGGAGCCTCTTCTTAAGGTAGTTACCGATGTAAAATCAATTTCCTGAGTAACAACAATTGTAATTCTCATCCAATGTACTACCAAGTACTCCTCCTCTATGGTCCCAACCACCTATGTAACCTAACTGTAATCCAAACAAGATGGTTACACACTAATTTAAAACATTTGTTCTTCCTACTTACTCCCCTATTGAATGTAATGTCAAATCTTTTAAATCAGAGAAAGGAGTAAATTTGGAAACTTCCCCTATTACCACAGATGATTTACCTTGGGAATAATTTCTAATCCAAATACCATTAGAGGAAAAATCCACGATTGGAAGTTATCATGAAAGTGTTGTTAAATCTCATGAACAATATCGAGAATAAAACCTTATAATTTCCCTTAATCATCATTTCCAATCTAAAGAGCAGACATTGGAGGTTGGGATTGCGGATTTTATTTCTTGCCTCTTACCAAAATCCTTATGCCTTCAAGAGATCATTCATCATGCTACCAAAGAATTGCATGACATAAAAATGGAGAACATGCCAATAGTCTTTAATGAGTTGGAGAACCATGAATATATAGACTACATTCAAGCTTGGTTCCAAAAAATCGTCAGTATGAAATATTCCTTCATCATTTGACAGCTCTTGGTACCATAGAAATTAAATTAGTTGGTTTCTCGTACTCCAATAAATGTTAAACCTTACTTTTTGAATATGTGTATCAATATATTTGGCATTTAGTTACGTACATGGTTGCACTAGAATTACTCCTACACTTAAAGGAGATATTCCTCTCTTTAAATTTAAGTAGGATAAGTATAGAAGAAATAAATAAAAATGTCATTTGAAAATAAAAATATTACCGCAACACTCTACTGCAACTCCCTAAGGCACAATGATTGAAACTTATGTTGATTCAGTGGCTATAATTCATTGGCTGGTCCCTTTTGATGTTGATTGGTTGAGATCATTCATTGAGTCAATCAAGAGAATTTGTCATTATTATACCTAATACTTCCCATTCAAAATGCCAAAACCCTACTCTTGGTTTAGTCGGTCCAACAAGTTGTTACACAAGAAATATTTTAAAGTTTCTCTTAGAAGGTATTGTTGAAAACCCTCCTATGGAGGACCTCTACTATAGAACCTCAATGGGATTTCATGAGAACCCTAGCATGATCAACTAGAGGGACTTTTATGCCATTATCTGAGATGCTTTATTATACATTAAATAGTCTATATTTAAAATTATTGTGGATGATGTCACCCCGAGGCTAAATATAAATTAGTTATGCGCTTGGAAAATCTAGCATACTCTTGTAACACGCAATCTCCTTACACTCTAAAAGTTTCCAATGAAGTAGTATCCATTATCTTAGATTTTTTGAGTAATATATAATAATAAAAAGGAAGTATCAAGAAGTAAAAGCAACCCCTTCTAGGTACTGAACATGCTTGCTAGAAGCGCCATTATGTTTTTCTGGTACCAAGGTAAATCCATTGGGGTATTGAATAGGATTGTTGTCAATGTGGATATGCTCAGTAAGAGATGAAAAACACACATTAGCACACTTGAAATTCAAAAACCTTGGGTCACATTATGAAGCAATTATCGTTAAAATGGAAGCTAGGAAATTAAATTTATACCTTTCGAAGAATGGATTTACGATCCTTCAGTTATTGTTCTTTGGAGTTATTTCTTTAAAAAATAATAAGGTTTTCATGGAAGTGGGACCCTTAGTGTAGGTGATTCACTTTGCTCGAACAAGAGGAGTTTTAGTTATATGCTTGGATAATGTTAAGATGGTCATCCTGGGAAGGTACCATTTTGCCATCTTTCTTTTTCGCCATTTCCATCCATATTTAACATCATGGAATTCAAAACATGATTATGTCACTTTTACATATAATGAGGTTAATAATATGAATAACTACTACCTAAGGTTTCTCCTGATATGATTGTGGGCATCAGGTATGAACCCTGATTATCTTCATGATTGTTCAAAGGTTTTTTATTTCAGTCGTGTTGGATCCCTGTTCCTAACAAGGTGCAAACTTTTCTCATTTAATCATTGGTAGGGGGATCAATGGGGGGGGTGGGATGGCAACTTTTATGAGCCCCCCTGGCCGGGGTTTAAGGGTAGTGCCATCGAAGATAAAAATAGAAGAAAATTTGCCTTGTAAAATTTTGTAATTTTGTAGTCAATATGGGTTGTTCATTAGGCAGATGATCTAGCTGTAGAAGTTATGTTAATTTAGGGTTTTTTTTCCCCTATAAGGAAACCCTCGGTCTATATCAGGGAATTCTATTTCGGGTATTATTATTCTGAGCTAGAAAGGAAGAGCGGATTGTGTGAGAGTGAAGAGGAAATTAAGCTAGACCTGTTGTAGGTTGTATCTCTTCATTTTGTTGGATAATATAAAAGGAAAGACTTGTTGTTTCTCCATGGACGTAGCCCAAATTGGGTGAATCACGTATATCTATGTCTCTCTTGTTTTATACATTTTCCATGTTTATGTTTCTGCAATATTTTATGTGTTCCATTGTTCTATAATATATAATTTTCTAATAGTGGAAATTTTGATGGCAGGCTATTTCATTTCTTTAATTCCTTCCTCACTTTTAGTATTCAATAATAACATTATTCTTGCAATAACAAAATTGTTAGCATTCCTATGGTAGATTTGGAATTAGTTACTCTTTTGGAAAATAATGAAGATCAATCTTGACATTGTTGAATCTCTTGTCATAGGAACTGTACAAAGGTAACTTTAGTCAACTGAAGGTATCAATATTTTGGTCTCTCTTATCTTAATGATGTAAAGGATATTGACATCATATAACCTACATGCTTTCACCTTAATTAACTCAATTAGCCCTATAGTTTACAATAAAATGTTAAAACACAAAGCAACGGGACTCTAATAGAGAAACCCCAACTCTATAGTTTTGATCAACTTTGGTCTTTGTTCAGAGGTTTTGATTGCATGAGGACATGCAACATGATCAACATGAGGGTACGTTGAACCTCAGTTTTGTCGAGTTTTACACACCTTTTTACCTTGCGGTCACCCATGTTTTTACCTATTTTCTATAGGCATTATCATTATTTACACATTCTTGGGCTAATTATCTTACATTCGAGCTTGATAAATTAACTTGTTTAATTTTCCCTTGTTTTCCAATAAATTAAGAGGATTTATGTGAATGTTTTTATTAATGATGGTTAATCTTGTGACAAGTGAACATCAACAGTTGATTGTTAAGTGCACTAATATCTAGCCTTGATCCTGCAGCCCTTGAGGGTTCCTGCAATCAAGGAATAATTGTGCATGATATATGGTTGAATTGTACACCCTCTTGAATTCAATAGAAGATTAGATTAGAGATTTGAGTGCCCTATAAAGGTTTTAGGTGCACTATGAGTGATATTTGGGGAAAACATACATTTAAATTTGTTTGTGAAAAACTCATGATCTTCCCAGATTGGGTGTGCACATAACCAAATTTATTTTCTCCCTATAATCTGTTGAGATATATGTTATTTTTGTTGTATTTGTTATGGATTATCGAATATCTATTTTCTGCAATGTAAATTGTATAAAATAGTAGTCATGGCTCCTCACCTAGGGAGGAGAGAAATGGAGTAATTATTGTTGCATAACTAGACTCCCTTAGAGAAGATCTGGCCCAATCTCTGTCTTGAGATGGGGTGGTCTTGGTTGGAATGCAGAGTATTATAGCAGATATTTGGACTGCTCTTGAAGAACATTGAAGTCTGATCTCTTTCTTTCATCTGATGTAGGATGAAGTATTATTCTTAATAAAAAGTCGACACGGGTTTATTTTATGGTTTATATCTCATTTTTTTGAGTTGTGACTTATGTTTTATCAAGCCAATGAATAGGTTGGGAGGGCCCACCAACCTCGCCCATTGTCCTCCATTCTATTTGTTTCCATTTTAATGTTTGTGTGGAGTTGATTTATTTCTATATAATGAATGATTTGTTGCAAGGATATTATTATGATTCATTTACATTGATACATTTTTACTATACACAAGGTGTGGTTTTATTTAGTTTTAATGCAACTCTGATACTCAGTTATGAATAAAAACTAGTCTTATATTCCCCACACTTCCATGTGAATGATCCTCATAATCTCAATTAGATCCTTTAACATATTGATTTCAAATTGTATGCCTTCACACAAGTTTCAAATGTAATCTGAAAACTTAGGTTTTATTTTGAATAGACTCATTATGTATTAGATCTGAGTGCTTATGCTTTGATATAGAGATGAGGGAATTTGTTCTATGCAGATTTGGGCATCATCATGATACTTCATTTGTAAGAGATGAACATGTAATTATAAAACAATTATACATTACAAGGAGATTCTAAGAGGATCATACTGTAATTATTATTTTTTACCAACAAGTGTTACTTTCTAGGTATAATAGATTCATTTATCACTTGAATGCATGTCATAGGGTATCTCTAAATCGACAAATTCATTACTAGGATTGGATTTGTTTCATAAAGTAATGAATATGTTAAACTAATAGAAAATACTTAATTGCCAAGGAAAGATGCATTTATAATCTTGATCTCTCTGCATCAATAGGAGATTGACATGTTTACCTCAAAGATCAAGCCATTCAATAAAGGGTTTGAATTTGGAGCTAACACAAATGCATTCATTCAATAGATTCAATTTCGGAGTCCCATCTCTTTTATTTTGAGGAATAGCGATATTGATTTAATTGACTTACTGAGTTGATTCCATGGTGCTTTTGTATCATAAGAAGGCTTAATAATATTGACATTGCATCAATGTGTGATATTTCCCCTTTATCATATGTTTAACTTTTCAAGTACAGGGGTCCTAACATAACCTAAGGATTTTATATTATAAGAATTGTATATATGATGTTGATTAGAATTATTTAATTCCATATATGGTTTGTGTGAATTTTGGTTTTGTTATAAATTAAATAAAAGAGAAATGGAACACATAAAATATTGTGGAAAAACAAACACATAAAAAACATAAAATAAGAGAGACATAGATACATGTGGTTCACTGAATTTGGGCTACGTCCATAGAGAAACTTTGATTCCTTCCTTTTATATTATCCATTCAAATGAAGGGATACTATTACACAGTATTTTGTCACACCTCGTACACTTCCCTATGACATACCCTGAAGTGCCTGAAACATGATCATTATATAGTATACTCGTCCATGTATATAGCTCAAATCCCTCCTTTGACTTTGCTTGAAAATATTTGGAGCTTTCCCTCAAGAAATGGCTCATGAAACCCTAAAATGAGAGTTATTGCCCTTATGAAGCTCAAAACTGAAATGATCGTCTGTTGCATCATGTTAAGTTAGCGATGGAATCGCTCTATTCTCTCTCATACTCACGATGGGCTCAAAAAGCAGGTTTTCCCAAAGAGGGTGAGAATCTTTTTGATCTAGAAGCTTCCAGAGTGGTGAGCTGGAAGTGGTTTAGCATAGATGAGGTCGAATCCTCCTAATTTGACCACTTGGTCTCATCCCTATGAGCTACCTCCTTAAGATGTGGGCCTAATCCTATCTTTAGAGGAGGCCTAACTCCCTCTCCCGGCCTATAAATTCTCCCTCTACCACTCCCAAATTGTTGATCTATGTCCATTTTCACCCCTATGTTGAGCTTCTGCATAGAGGCTATTCATTAGACTTAGAGAAGGAGTGTTGGAGAGTTTCTTGGCTTGGACTTGAATTACCACTCAAGGAGAGCCTTTCAACATCAAGGCTATGGTTGTAAGCTTCCCCTTTATTCTTTAAATAATAATACAACTACTGGTTTATCTTCCCAAAATATAAATTTTCATGTATGTATTGGTTTGGAACTCCTTGATCAACTAAATAAGTTATTATTGGATTTTCTATTGGTTTTGGTATGCTTTGTTATCTCTTGGTCACTTGTACAGGTACATAAGCATTGAAATAAGTAGGAACAAGTCTGTGACATAAGCGGTTCGAGGATCTCAATTAAGGAAATATGATTAGCATTAGAGCAAGGTAGGACTTCTCTCTTGCTTTATTTTTCAATTATAATTTAGGAAGATGTCTAGTTGATTGTCCCTTTAGTTGCTAGACCCACTCATTGGGCTAGAGGGATCGTCTCGCCTCTCTATCCGTAGAGAGGATTAACCTTGTCAACAAGTTGGCAACTTCCTGGGGAGGATATGACCCTTTCCTTCCTTTCCTTCACCTTTTCTTTTGACGAGTTTGATCAACCATTGATTTTTGAACTTCATTGCTTGTTTGTAGTCAGTGTCATTTTCTGATAGATGCCTGAAGATTTCTAACCCAAGCTGTTTTTGAAAATTTTGGATTTATTTTTTGTTTCTCTCGACCATTGCAGATTTGAGTCTGACAGTCATCATGATATCGCAAGTTTTTTAGTTACAGTAGCGATGATCACTACTTTACTCCTGACAGGTGTGATGATTGCAGAAAATTAAGCAATTTAGGGTTTCTCTTTGATTTTCAGTTCTAGTTGTCTTCTCTCTATGATTTACTAGTGTGTTCTTCATTGGCTCTCTCTTTGTCTATTTTCAATTGTCTTTTAACTTGGCTTGAGTGTCCTTCATGTTTGATTAGCCTTTTAGGGTTCTAGGTCTTCTAGGTCAACCTTCATCCACTTTTTGATCAATTGCCTGTGTTAAAGAGTCCTTGTGTGTTCAGACATACTTTGCAGATCAATTTTTGGTTCTTTTTCCTTAAGTTGTTTTCATTAGTGGATATAGTGAAAGTTACTTAAGCATCATTTGACGAATGATAGATTACAAATCGATTGTCTCATTGGAATCAAAAGAAAGTGTTTTCTTTGAAGTTTTTCATGTTTCGAAATGAAAGTGAAAGTGCTATTTGTTTCCTAGTTTTCGAAGCATTTTGAGTTGCAGTCGAATCATTGATGTGAAATAGATTTTCATACTTCTTGGTTTGCTTGAATTCTCTTTTACTTTGCACTAGATTACATTAGTTGCATTTTTTAAAAAGAGGAAAAATCATCATTATACGTTAAGGTAATTTTTATTTAAGATTTGTTTTGGCATTGTAGATCCTTATCATATGAAAGATTAGATTTCATATTTTTCATTTAGTGTTTGAAGAGTGTCATGGATGCATTTTTGCATTTGGTTCGATGCATGATTTGAGTGACCTTCTTCCCTACATATATAGATTTCATCGAATTGAAGGATTTCATTTCATCATCTAGTTTGCATTTTAGGAAAAGGTAACATCGTTAATGCCTTGAAATTGAGACATAATTACAAGATCAACTTTAAAATATATCAATTAACCTAAGGATAATTTTAAACATTAACGATCATATCTAGTGGTCTAGTTTAGAGACATGTTCCGACATCTTAAAATCTTAGCAGTTGTCATTCGCTTTGGCCTTAGACAGTGCTAGAACGGACTTGTGCTCCCTATACTGTCACGTATATAAAGGGAGATCCCCCTAGGTTGCAATCCTTTATTCGTATGAAGTTGAGTCTGTCGCCCTGTAAATGTGATACACCGAAAAAAACATTCTGGGAGATTTTCTGCACTTATGTTAAGTCCTTGGTCAATTTATTGGTTAAGGTGTATATTAGAGTTCATGGTTACTTGGTACTCCTTTTACCTTGATTCAACTGAGCAACCATTTGATCTTTTTGACTCTTTAAATTTGAAAATATCATCGAGAAAATTGTCCTTTCAAGCTTGAAAAACTATTGAAAGTGACTAGAGTAACCTTTCCGCCCTTTTCTCAACTCTTAAAAGATGAAAAGGCAATGTTTCAGTTTCTAAAATTTAACTGCCCATGGTAAACATGTCAATCCCAAGCAGTTGCTTCTTAGACAAAATTGAGTAATTCCCTGTTATTTTCAAGATTGTTAAATCCCTAATCAAAATTTTCCTTTCCTTTTTTGCTGTTGAGGGGAAGCCACCATGAATGAACCATTGATTCCATCTCATAGTTCCCCTTCGTTGTCTAATACTGAAGGGTCCTCCCAAGAAGTTCATCCATAACTTCCTCGATCGCTTGAGGATCAAGGTGTTGAAATTGAAATTGTTCTATGTAGCCAACCTTTGTCTTCTTGTCCACCTCCATCATATTCCTGGTCACGTCAAGAATCTAATCCAGATTCCTCTCATAATCCTATCTAGACACCTGAGAGTTTACATACTCCTAAAATTCTACATTGGCTAGTTATCTATCCACTGAACCAATTGTTTGATCCTATTGTTATATCTCCACAGTGTCTGTACAGTCTATACGATCGGCATGGTATTCCTTTGGAGCTATCTCATCGTTCATCTCCAGTCCCTCATCGCCAGTTGTTTCCACCTATGGAGTCAAAAGGCGAGATCACAGTCTCCTCTCCGGGTCATTCAGAAGTCTATGGTACCCATACTCTTCACCTAGATGGTGAGAAGAGATATGAGTTCCCCCCAGAAGGCTTTCCTTATACAGGAAGAGTCTTGTCTCTCTCTTATCCTAAGATTAGTGAGCCCATATTTCCACATGGTTATACCTCTTTAGCTTAGTTGGTTTCGAGCACTCCTAGTGCCTCATCATTGTATTAAAACCCCGTCTGGTGTTCCGAAACTATGCCTACATTTGGTCCATTCGTTCAAAACACGACCTCTCAACCAATTGTACAAACTATAGCCACTTCAGTTCCAATTCAACGTATCATTCTCTCTCAACCTGTTTCATCATTTCGACCGACTTTTGTAGTTCAACCGACTGTCTCAGATTAGTTCTTGGTAAGTTCTTCTATCCCTCCAATGAGTGGATAGACTATGCCACCACCTGGGAGGAAGATCTGAATATTCCTCTCATGTCAGGTGAAACCAGTGTGAGTGGATTACAAACTCACATGGTTGGAATGAATCAATTTTTATGGCACTACTCCTAACCCTGTTGGTCCGTCTAGGTCAGGTAACTTCCAATATCAACAACCATATATGGTTCAGGTTCCATTCCAATTGGCTTATATCCCATATGGTTCGCAAGCCATGGTTACTCTGCCTTACATTCCTCAAGCTGGACCTTATGTTCAGCCTGGTCAATCCGCTATGCCTGGTGGATATGGCCAGATCCAATTTGGGAACTATCAATAACCTCAGGGTATAACCCCAAGAACTGTCTAGTTACCCTTGCAACAACAAGGAAAGCCTTTACAGCAACAAGGGAAACCTTCACCAGCAAGGTAACCTTCAATAGCAAGGGAAATCTTTGTAGCATCAAGGACAAGAATTGTAGTAACAAGGACAACTGCTGCAACCACAAGGGAAACCTTTGCAATAGTTGCAGCAACCTCTGCAGTCGCAGACACAGTTTATGTAGTAGTCCTCCCAACCTTTATCCTCCCAAGGCCAACCTTTGCAACAACAAGGAAAGCCTTTTCAATACCAAATCCAGCCTTTGCAGCAACAAGGTCAGCCTTTGCAAGTTCAAGGTAAACCCCTGCATCAACACGGTCAATCTCCTTACGTCCAAGGTCAATAGGTTCAGTAGCCTTATAACCCGTATGCTGCATACAATTCTCATCAACGACATATGGCAAGGCAGTGTTAAACCTACCCAAGACAGAATCCTACTTATAGGAAAGGTAACCCTCAGTGGGGACAAAACCAAATTCCATATGGACAAAATCCTCCACTGTGGGGGAAAAATACTTACCAACAAGGATGGACTCTGCAGTTTGGGTCTCCTAAAAGGCGTTATATGACGTTTAACACGTAATTTCCTTTCTTGGCTACGTTGGAGCTGCTCGATGTTTTGAGGCTTAGAAATTATTCCATTCTTCATTTTCCATATTTGCCTCTAGTTCTGACAAAAATTCCAAGCGATTGCCCCAAATTCGAGGGAAAATCGAAAGAGGATCCACAAGCTCACATGATGACATATCACCTTTGGTTCTCCTCCAATTCATATGTCAATGATTATATCCATCTTCAACTCTTTCAAAGAACTCTCGCAGGTGTTTCTGTTAAGCGGTACATCGAATTTCCTCGAGGTACCAACGGTGACTTCAACTCTCTCGTTATGGCTTTCCTCACCCATTTCCAATTGTTGGATCGCTATGAAACTGGCACCCATTTTCTTACGTCACTTAAGCATGACACCATGACCCACTTCTCCAATCATATCCATGAGACGTCGACGTCACCTCATCACATTTGAGATTGCTGATGAGTTTTTGATAGAATGGTTCACAAAATCATTTGTTAGCAAAATTGCTAAGGACATAGCCATGGGTAGATGTGTTACTGAAGAGCAAGCTATTGCCTATGCCCAGTATTTAGACCTAGTCTATTCACAATATGGCACATTATATGAGATGCTACCTGATGCTCTGAGACCATCATCGGATATGATAGCATCAAAGTCTCCAGATACACCACCCGTTGATGGTGTGATTGATTCCATGTCTCAGACTCTCATGAAAGATTCTTTGAAGCAAAAGTTGATCTCGAACATTGGTTCCAATAATTCCTCCAAGAATTCATATGGTCCTGGTAAAACTTCTAAGGTACATGTTGTCCAATCTACCACAGTAGAAAAAACCTCTAAAGGTAAAAAGAAGGGCAAAGGTAAGGCCAAAGCCGATGCCCCAAAACAAGACCCTCCTAAATCTTCTGCTAATGATGCTTCTCGAAGAAATTTGAAATATCCTTGCCTCATCTATGAGGAGAATAATTACACTAAGGATTGTCCCTGATGATTTGAAGTTAGTCACTTACTGAAAGGGACTCTGGTTGTCTTAAAAGAACCCTTTCCATCATAGCAGATCCAATTGGTAGACCAACCTCAGTCTTCTGCTTCCTCAGGTTCCCAAGTGTTCATGATGTAAGGTTCATTACTTATCTCAATTGCTACTCAAACTAAGGAATATCAAGTCGTGTCTAAGAAGATGATGGAGAAAGAAGACATTGATACTCCTTCCTCTTCTACTCTATCCTCTTCTAGTCCACTCCATATCGAGCACCCTAACAGTGAGTCTATCATTCGACCACCCCCCAAGGTTGTTCTTCAGAAGTCATCTTTCAATATGAATTCTAGAGTTGTGCAACATTACAATATTGTTGAGTATTTAGCTCAGGCACCTTCGGCCATGTATACCTTGGAGGTTCTTCAATATTGTCCAATGCAGCAGAAGTCACTGTTTTCTGCCACAAGTGCTATCGATCCTTCTAATTCAGGTCTTATTACTTTTGATCTAGAGAATCATGTACCTCGTCTTCCTCATCGGATTGCATTTTTGATCCAGGTCCTTATCAAAGGAAACAAAATCCATTGAATGGTTATTGATGAAGGTTCCTCTACCTACATCATGTCAGTTTCATGTTGGAAAGCCATTGGCTCTCCTCCTCTTAACCAATCTCCAAACACCTTGGAATCCTTTGATGGCAGAGGTTCACGACCATACGATATTCTCACGAACTTATTGATTACACTAGAAGACAAGACTATTGAATTAGAAGTAGAAATTATAGATTCCAATCCCAACTACAACCTTCTTTTCAGGTGAAGTTTGACTCATGCCATGTTTTGTGTGGTGTCTTATTTGTTCCACGTACTTCATTTTCTCATGAAGGAAAATTTTCCACGGTTGATCAATTGTCTTTCTTTTCTTTTGGTTCATCGAACGGTAACATTCATTATGTGGGAAATACTGAGATTCCTTACGAGAGCATGGGAGCAGGTCTCTTCAAAGACTCTACTTTAATGGATATCTTTTCTCTCCCACCTCCAAATTTTCATTCAGTCAATATGATCTCGGATTAAACGAATCCTTGGATTATCCCTCCCGATGATCAAATTGACTCTTTTGGCAATGTTATGCCTTTAAGTCCATTAGAGATAAATTATCAAGAAATTTTTTTAGCTATGATGGCCACTTCAGAACGTCATATTGTATTCAATATGAACCTGCACACTTAGGTTCCATCTCCTTAGCTTGGTTCTTGGGATTGTCTGGATCCTTTGAACGAGACATTCCCCATTGACGAGAGTATCGTGTATGTCATGTATCTGGAGGAAGTTCCATGGAACGGTCTACATCATTGTTCTTCCTTTCTCCCTAGCCTCGATTGGATGCCTTCCTTTCTTGAACCACCTATTTCTCATTCTCCTACACCTTTGCTTCAGAAAACTATTCGGGTACATGAAGTCTTATCAGAAGGTAATATTGGAAACATCACTTCTACAATGCCTCTTGAAATTTCCATTAAACCAGGAATTGTTGAGAACATCCATATTGGGGTTCCCTATTCTCCATGAGACCAGGATTTATACTCAAGTTTCTAAAAAATACTAAGAAATTTTCTCTTGGTCATATGAGGAAATACCTGGTAATGATCTAGCCATAGTGGTGCATGAGGTTCTGACTTATCCTGGTGCTAAGCCTGTTCAAAAATGGATTCACCCTGTGCACCCTCGAAATGTTGTTGCTATCAAAGAAAAAGTAGAGAATCTTTTGAAAGAAGGTTTCATTTATGCTATTCCATTGACGGTTTGGGTATCTAATATCGTCCCTGTTGCCAAAAAGTAGGGCACGATACGTGTTTTTGTTAATTACCGCGATATCAATCGCGCATGTCCTGAGGAGAATTATCCTACTCCATTTATCGACTAGATCATCGATGAATGTGTAGGGAGTCAGAATTTTTCATTCATGGATGATTTTTCTGGCTATAACCAGATTAACATTTCACCCGTCAATCAGCATAAAACAACCTTTATCTGTCCCTAGGGTACTTTCGCTTAAAAAAAGCTTCATTTCAGTCTGAATATTGTTAGCACTACCTTTCAGCAAGCAATGTCCTATGCATTCCATGACACTTGACACATTATTTAGCTATACCTCGATGACTTGCCTACTCATTCGACTAAACATCATGACCATTCAGATCACTTAAGAGCTATCTTTTTATGATGTAGGCATTATAATATCCATCTCAATCCACACAAGTGTGTGTTTTGAGTCGAGTCTAGTCGGCTCTTAGGTTTTTTTGTGTCTCGTGAAGGTATCAGGATTGATCCTTTGAAAGTTGAGGCCATTATCAATCTACCCCCTCCTTCATCACTGCTGTAATTGCAGAGTTTGTAGGGGAAAGCTAATTTTCTTCGTCGGTTTGTCCCTAATTACGTAGAACATGGCAAAGGCTTTACTCACCTACCTGAGAAGGGGATCCATTTTATTTGGGATGAAATTTCCCAAGAATCCTTCAATGCTTTAAAGCAAGCCTTGACTAGTGCTCCTTTACTGCATCCCCCCAATCACCGTTGCGATTACTTCCTGTATTTGGCTGCAACTGATACCGCTATTGCTCTGGTGTTAGTTTAGGACAATGATGATGGCAACAAGAACGTCGTTTATTATCTAAGCCGCAACCTTATTGATACTTATTCTCGATATGCTCATGTCGAGAAGCTTACTTTGGCGGCAGTTCTTGTTGTCCAAAGGTTTTTCCACTATATCCTTTTATGGAAAACCACCATAATTTCTGATTGCAACCCCATGACATATATACTAACTCACTAATTACTTGGGGGGAAATAATCCAAATGGATCGTCATCCTGCAATAGTTTGATTTGGAATTTATTGCTGCCAAATCAAAGAAATTTCTCGTTTTTGCTGAGTTAATATGTGCTCTTTTGTCTGTAGGCACCCCAACCGAATTTACTGAGAAGATACCCAATGAAACTCTATTTATAATCAACACTCTTGACCCCTATTATGGAGACATTATTGTTTATCTCCAAACCCATACTTTCCGATCTGAGCTGTTGCGATCCGACCGACGCCACATCCGACATCAATCCAAACCCTATCGGATCATCGGTGTTGTATCGGGTTGGTGTGGACTCCGTCCTTCGTAGATGTCTCACCCTTGAAGAGGTTGAGCGGGTCCTAAATGATTGCCACTCTGGTGCCTGTGGTGGTCATATGTCTAGATATCCCACTGCTAAGAAGATCCTTCACGTTGGTTATTTTTGGCCTTCTATCTTCAAAGATTGCATTCTAGCTATCCAACAATGCCATGAATGCCAGATTTTCAACCACAAGTAGCACGCTTCACCCGCACCCCTACACCCAGTAATTACTATTGGCCCCTTCACCAAATGGGGCATTGATTTCATGAGATGTAACCCTCGCTCGACTGGGTGGCATGGTTATATCATCGTTGTCATCGACTATTTTATGATGAGATGAGGCAATGCCTATATACAATGTTGATTGTATTACTGCCATGCAATTCCTTTTTAACCATGTTATAGCACATTTTGGTGTCCCTCAAGCTATCATGACTAACCATGGATCACATTTTCGTCAACACATGATGGTGGAGCTAATTGCTCATTTGGGCCTTTGACATGATAGCTCAACTCCATATTATCCATATTCCAATGGCTAGGTTGAAGCAATCAATAATATTTTGATTACTATGCTTCAGTGTACCATTGGGACGCAAAGTAAACATTGGCATTTATTGCTATTCTCAACTCTTTGGGCTTATCGAACTTTTGCTAAGATGGCCACTGGATTCACTCTGTTCAAGATGGTGTATGGTTTAGAGACAACTCTTCCAATTGAATAGGAAATACCTTCGCTTAAGCTATCTATCAAACTTCTTCTGAATACCTCATGTTAGCGCTCAAATCTACCTTAGGCTGAAATAAGGTAAAGCTCAAGGCTACATCAAACCATGCTCAGCCTCGTAGCTAGCCCTACAAGGACAGGAGAGGGCTCTCTCCTGGTCAATCTCAGCAAAGATAATCGATGAGGCTCGAGATGACTAAAAAAAAAGCTAATTTTAGGCTAGATATGCAGTACAAAGGTTTGATTTGAGTTTTTAGGAGTTTTTGTTGAATCTAAGGGAAAGGCAATTTTGGGTGCGGGGATGAGACACAGTTTTTGCAGAGGTCCGATTGTGGCAAGGAAGACGATTGTCTTGATGCTTTAAAAGTGAAAGAGATGGATAGATCAGATTGGTGAGGAGCTAAGGAGAGCAAGAAACTTTCAATGATTCTCCTTAAACAAATGAAAACATGGAAAATCAAACAAACTTAAAGGCAGAGCATAACCATCGATGGATTCTACCTTAACACTTCATTTGTTCAATTGTAGAAGATGAAAGAAGGAAAATGACACACATAACAGTTTACAATTACTAAAAGAAGCACACCATCAAAACATAAAGCCACATGGATCGCAAACAGTGCTGCAAAACCCTGGTCTTTCCTTAGCCAAAAATGCAGAGAAAATATGTACAATAGTATGCCAAAGCAATCCGAAGTGTCCAACCTCTCCAACCTCTGAAAATGATTGAGAAAATTACATCATATATACCATCCTAAACCCTTTTCTTGCCTCTAGGGGTTGAGCTCATCATTCTAGGAGCTGTTTGAACTAATTCTAAACAAGGAACTGAAATCTAGGTAGTCAAACAACTTACCCCTATATGCTAGGAAACTGATTCATTCATTTAATTTTCACCTTTTAGTGAACGAATCCTCTAGAACAAGTAAAAATGTGCAAAAATTACATCATAGTTATTAAATTACATCATGAAAATTCAAGAGTAGTATCAAGAAGCAAAACTGGTCAAAACTAGGCAAATTTCTGAGCTGAACAGTGAAAATTCCAAAAATCTCAATGCACCGTGCGCCTGAGCTTTATGCGTCACACGCCTTTCATCCTGATTTTGGGGCACATCCTGGCATCCAAATTGAGCTCATGATAGCTTGTTGGAAATCCTTGGCTGTTGATTATCCAACCCAAGTGGAATTTCCAAATTTAGAGCTCATTTTCCCCTCCAAAACTTCATTATCCCAGAAGTACTTCCTGCTAGTGCAAAAGGTGGTTTTCATGGTGTTTTTGGGCCTTTTGATCATCCAGAATTTGATGAAATGCCTTGGAAATACTAGAGAATGCATAAATTACCATGAAAAATCCAAAACTATAAAGTTTTCCTCCAGCAAGTGTCCCAATCATAAACGCACATGTCGACGCGCTACTCGTTGAGCTGGAAAACCTGTTTTTAAGCCAGAATTTTTCAAAATGACAAAAGATTCTCCGAAATTGCTCAAATTCGGAGCGAAGACCCTCCATCATGTATTACGTCCAGCCAATGAAGCCTCAGCCAAAATTTAGAGTGGATCAGGCTTTTTCCGCCGTTTTAGTGCTCTGCTCAACCGCCTCTTTAGAATCTTCATTTTTGTTTTACAGACATGCATACGAGCCCAATAATGATTTTTCATATGATGAAGCATGTATTTGTCTCTATTTTGATCTTGTGAATGTACCTACGCTGATGAAGAAGGCGAAACCCCTTCCACGCCATGTGGAGATAGTACTCGCGCTGCTGATCAAGTCAACGATACCCCTTCCACCCTGGGTGGAGATAGTACTCGTCGTGATGCTGCAAACAAAGCTCTGTGGCCTCTCTGATATGTTACCACTACTGGTGCACTGCTATGCTCCATCTCAGTACATCAACCTCAACGGTTGAGTCACTGTCCTGCTCATATCCTTGCTCATAAACTGAATCTGTTTCTGACATGGCTTTGAAAACAAGATATCTGGAATATGCTGATATATAAAACTGTGTGTGCAATTGAACGCAAACTGCATTTTGGTCTAACAATGTTGTGACCAAGGGGAAACAAATGCACAAGGGAACATTAGGAAAGGGAAAACATTAGGGAATTAGGGACTTTGGAAATAAAATGTAATTAGGGAAGGGAGCGGAAATGTAAATATAGGATTAGGGTTTTAGGGTTAGGGATATTAAATAGGATTAAGGCGTTTTTTTATAGAGGTGGGGGATTAGGATTTCAGGGATTGTAGTGTAGGATTAATGAGGGAATTGATGAGGAAATATGACAGGGAATGCGGAATAAAGGGAAATGGGGAAAAACATAACCTTGGTAACAAAACTGTTTTCAAACCCTACAACACTTTTTATATTAACAAAGGGAGGCTTTCAAAATCTGGTCTCCATGGCAATCATACATGAACCCATCACTTTCACCATTAAAAACAAAGCAAAGGAAATGTAGGCGAGCCTACCTGAAAATTTGATGCGAAGAGGAGGCGATTTGATGAGTTTTCAAACCAATTTCGGGCTCCCCACTGTGTGCGCCGCGCTCATCACCCAGTGCACCGCACGCTCCCTATGCACCGCGCACGTGTAAATTAACACTGGCTAATGAATCCCAGTGCGCCGCGCGCACCCAATGCGTCGCGCGCCTTGCTGTATGGGTCGCGCGCCTCCTCAAACTTGTGAATCTGCCTTTCAAACACGTCTTCTGCCCTCCACTTCACAAATTCAACTTTTGCCTTGAGGAATGGTGGAAATGAATGATCTCCCATGATTTATAGGTGAAGAAAATATCTCACCAAATTAGATTTGATTTTAATAACCCACTTTCATAATCTTTGGCATTTTGGCACTTTCAGGATTAATAGACTTTTGCTTTTTGGTTTCCCTTTTAGATATAGATGAAATAATGTTTTTCTTTGATATTTGTTTGCAGGGATAGCAATGATATGATTTGGCAAAGGAGACCAGTGCTGCACCTGGACAATTGAAGAACTGAAATTTTTGAAATTTTTTTACAAAAATGAAATGTCGACTTATCTTCAAAATGGATTTTTGAAGAGAAGTCATAATATTTCCATATAACGATAAAAATATTTGAGATAAAAACCTATTGAGGACCTCCCTCTGGCTTGTTGGCTTTATTAGACTTACAAAAACCAAATTGACTTAACCCTAGACCTAATGACCGAGAACACTTGTCATGACCTAGAAATTGAAATAGGGATGCAAATGACTGTTTCAAGACTTTGATTTTTCATACATGGACCTGAGCCAGCAGTGCCAAGCATGAGGGGAATGAGTAACACAAACCTTTCCGTCAGATTTATCGCATGCTCCTAACGAGTGCAAATGATCGAAACTGATGGGAAACCTAAACATGAAGTGCAAAAAAGAGTTTTGATCTCTGACGGAGGGATAACCAGACCGACTCTAACACCTAGCCTGAAGAGGAGTGGATAATGTATCTTGAGAGACTCGACAAGACTCATTGCATTTTTGTGCTGGTCATCTAAGTTCAAAAGAAGTGGGTGAAAGCACATTTTGACCAAACTATTTCTCCTCTCACTTTCACTGAAGGCGACTTTGTCCTTCTTTATGATCAAGCCAACAATAAATTGGGGTAAGGAAAATTTGAACCCATGTGGCATGGACCATACATTGTCAAGCGTGTCTTACAGAAAGGTGCCTATGAGCTATGTGATCATGAGGGAAATGCATTGTCATAGCCTCATAATGGGATGTATCTCAAAAATTATTATGCCTGAGATTCGTGTGATAACTTTTGTACATTAGTGTGTTAATTCATTAGTGTGCATTTTTTTTATTTTTGGTGTGTTTGCTTGTGTTGCAGACATATTTTTTCTGCTTACCCTATCTTCCACTCGATTTGTAGATGTCATCAAGCCATTACATTGGTTTTGCTAATGGTGCTTGTCATAGCACATGGAACCTTTCTTTCGCAACATAGGTACTCTATGACCATAATGGCGAGCTGATTGACTTACAAGGCATCTATTTTGGTCAAACAACCAATAATATTGTTGAGTATAGTGTAGTTATTGAACTCTTTTCAAAAGCAGTCACTCTTGGCATTAGGGATTTAATTGTTAAGATGGATTCACAACTCGTTGTGTTACAATTAAACAATCATTATTTAGTGAGAAATCCAAAAATTTTACGCATGTATCTACATGTTATATTGGTGGAAAGAAATTTTGATTGCATTACATATCAACATATTCCATGTAATTTAAATACATTAACTGATGCATTAGAAAATTTTGTTCTTGATAAACATTTGTGTCATTTGTAAAACTGAATCATGTCATGAACACATAAGTAGAAATAAAACATATATGTATATGTATATATATATATATATATATATATATATATATATATATATATAATATATATATATATATAATATATATATATATATATATATATATATATATATATTTCGTGTTTGTTGGAGTGTTTACATCAAAATGTCAAAAAATAGAGTGTTCCGAGACACTTGGTTTTCAAAGCCTACAAAATGTGTAAAAGACTAGATAAACTATCAAACTGCATGGTGCTCATGGTAGCACGAGACCGCTCTGATCACTCGGCCTAGCAGTGAACGCAGTCTCGAAGAGACTCCCACAGTATTTCTCTTCCAACGTAGTGGAACATTGTCTATAGTGGCATAATCTAGAACCCCTCGAGTGATCGCCTCTAGATTGCGCTCCATATCTGCCAAGGGGTCAACCTCTTCTTTGTTGTCTACACCCACTATCGGATGGGAAGCTTTCCATGCTATTGGCGACATTCCTGGTGGTCTCTCTGGTCCCACATATGGACATTTATCATAAGTTGAGTCTTAGTTCACACTCTTATAAAAAATCATAAAACTTGGAAAAATTCAGAAAACAAGCTTTTACCTGCATTGATCCACTTTTCACCTGGTGGTAGAGGTAGATCTTTATCCAATCTAAAATTTGATCTCACATAAGCATAGTCATATACGATTAGCAGTTGGCATTTAAGCCAAGCGAAGAAATATGGTGGATAATTCATGTGTTGACCCGTGCCTCCTCGAGGCATCAGCTAGCTCCATCTCACTAGCCTTGGATCTCGGAGGGGAGGATGTGGTACTTCTGCCCATTGATACCAAAAGAGGGGCACTCGCTCCAAGAAGAATTTCACCAGTATAGAACTAAACCTGAATTGCTTAGGATTTTGTGCTTACCCTTGGTTAGTTGGCACTTCATATTCACCAAAATGCCTCCACACCAGTTGAATATGGTGGGGGTCAAACATGTCATAGTGTACTGAAATTGAGACTTGGAAGCCTCATGAAAATCTTGTGTGCCAGATACATGTGCCATGGTGAACAAATTATTCCTAGAACAAGGTTGTTGGTGATTGTTGCAATCTTCACTTGACCTCCGTTGGTTATCTTAGCACCAGGGCAATATCTGTGGACTAGACTCCTGGTACTCTTGCCTCCTTGGCGAGATCCAAAGAGTTGAATTTCTTCTCCTCAGTAGGATAATCCCGTGATGAAATAAATGTCCATCTCATCCAATTCTAGTTCTTTCCCTTTGATGATTAATATCTCTCGATCTACATCCTAAAGGCTGATCAGATAGGGTAGCAACTCCGTCTGAGCCCCAAACCCTGTGGTCCTGAATAATTTTAGCAATCCGCAATCTCTATGAGCATTTATGCATGCCGGATCTTGAGATGCTTGGAAATCCTCAGCCTCATGGCCTCCTTATTTCCACTCCAAGACCATATTCTCCTGCAAATCAACATTTAAACACTTATTAATGCTTTTTACTTGGATAAAAATCAACATTTTTTACTTTAAAGAGAGTATTTAATCTCAAAAAATCGCTCTCAGTGCCATCGTGCCTATTTTTCAAAATAGTTCAATGGCATCGCGTGAGCCTTTGGGCTCAAATGTGACCATCACGGGTCTGGTGACCATACCCACGATGGTTGCCAACGACCTAAAATTTTAAAATCTTCCTTTCTAGTCTAAAATTCATTGTTTAAATTGCATAAAAGTAATGAAATGCAAGAGCATAGATGAGGCTCTTACCTGTCATAGACAGATTGTGAAATGGTACCTTGGATCTCCCGCAGTAGCCACCAAAAATCAAGAGAATTAGGTTATAAAAGAACTTTCAGAGCTTAGTTTGGTAAAATGGTAACAAATGAAATGACTTTTAACTATTTATAACTCTTGAAAGTCATTTTGTTAAATATTTTCATAATATTTTAATATTTTCTCTCGATATCGGTGATGGATGTGTTTCTTGTGCAGTTACAGGTGCCTTCAATGTGAACAGTGATCATTATTGACCGATTCTAGGAGTTTTATTTTACCTCTTTTTTAGACTCATTAAATAAATGAAAAAGGAATGCCCCTGGAGTCGTCTTTTAGCTCTTTTCTAACTCTCGTAAATTGAAAATATTGTCGAGTACTTGTTGTTTCGAACTCATTAAAGTAAATGAATTGACATCACCTTAGTAAGGTTGAGATTGACTATTTATGAAAAAGGTACACCTTGGTCGACATGGTCAAGAGGTTCCCTCAGATATTGTTTTCTACCTTTTCGAGTTCAAGGGACGAATTACGAAAAGGGACATGATGGAGTTTTATTTTTTGTTTCTTTTTCAAACTCTCTAAACATAAAAAATATGTCAATTTATTCTTACACTGAACTCGTTAAAACTTTACAACTTAAGACACGTCACCATGATGAGACTGAGCTTCTCCTTCCTATGGCTCATGAAACTTACTAGGATGGATTCATTCAAATAATGAACTTAGATAAAAAGCATATGCTATCCCCTTCAAGTTTGTGATAAAAAATAATTGGGGTACTCGCTAGAAATAGTGGGGAAACATGAAGATGAGACATCCTTTGTATAGGCAGCATGTCGCTCTTGAACATGACACTCTTCTGCTCTTGTGTCAGGTTTGGGATATCCTCACTCAACCACTTGTCCTCCCAGGTTTGGGTGATCCATTTTGCCTCTCATTTGACTATTCCACAATGTCCTCATGACCTTTAGTCCCATGTTGAGTTAGATGTTTCCACACTCCTAAGTCGTGTCACCAATATGTTCAAGAGAAGTCCAATCTGTAGTTATTTACATATATATTGTTTGATTAATTGCTACATTCTTGAATAGAATACCACTTTATTCCTTATTTCGTGTCAATGATGGGGGATTCATCATTTCCCTCCTTCGACGAGTCACTTCTTGTCAACTTTAGCTCACTATCCAAGAAGCTGACCTAGGAACTCCCTTTCAGTACCTTATAGTTTGCATGCCCTAATGTCCAGTTCTTTGCATCTGACAACAGGTCTTCATTGTTGGCTTTGGATTGGGTGATTCCACGAGTGTTCGACGTCAGCGTCATTACCACATTCATGGATTGTATTGTTGTACCTTGAGAGCCATTGTCATTATTGGTGGTTTCTTTCGTATCTGTTAACGGTCAGCATCATTGGCCAGTAATCAGGTAGTTTTCTAGCATGTTTGACTTCAACACGTTTATTTGCATGCTAGAATTCATACATTGATCAGGTCGGGATGGAGTGCAAGACTCTGAGTCTTGTCTTTTATAGCTCAGGCTGCATGGAGTTTGATGTTATTCATTATTGTACACATGTTTCTATTATGCGGATGGTTGTCACCATAAAGTGAGACTTTATATATATGATGATCTTTGTTATTTCCTGTGTTCATGCCAGGGATCTTTTATTTTAGTTTTCATCATCTGAATGGTTGCACACATGCCGTGGATCCATGTCTTGATCTAAAATATGTATATGTATATGCGTCCTTGATTTGTAGGTCTCCTGATAGTGTGTGTCCTCGTCCTTGCCAAAATCTCGTAAAGCATCTCAACCATCACTCATCATTCTATCTTCATCCTTTAGGGGGAATCTGTTACATAGTATTTTGTCATGCCTCCTGCAATTCTTTGTGAAATACCCTAAAGTGCTTGAAACATGATCATTATATAGTATACTCATCCATGTATACAACTTAGATCCCTGCTTTAATTTTTCTTGGAAAATATTTGGAGTTTTCCCTCAAGAAATGGCTCATGAAACCCTAAAATGAGAGTCATCACCCTTATGAAGCTCAAAACTGCGATGATCGCATGTTTAACCTTGTTAATCCATCGATGGCATCGCTTTTTTCTCTCTCATATTCGTGATGGTCTCAAAAAGGAAGTTTTCCCAAAGAGGATGAGAAGCTTTGTCATCTAGAAGCTTCCATAGTGATGAGATGGAGGTGGTTTCGCATAGATGAGGTTGAATCCTCCTAATTTGACCACTTGGTCTCATCCCTATGAGCTACCTCGTTAATATGTGGGCCTAATCATATCTTTGGAGGAGGCCTAACTCCCTCTCCCAGCCTATAAATTCCCCCTCTACCATTCCCAAATGGTTGATCTATGTCAATTTTCACCCCTATGCTGAGCTTATTCTTAGATTCTATTCATTAGACTTGGAGAAGTGTTGGAGAATTTCTTGGCTTGGACTTGGATTACCACTCAAGGAGAGCCTTTCAACATCAAGACTATGGTTGTAAGCTTACCCTTTATTCTTTAAATAATAATACAACTGTTGGTTCATCTTCCCAAAATATATATGTTCATGTATGTATTGGTTTGGTAATCCTTGATCAGCTAAATAGGTTATTATTGGATTTTCTATTAGTTTTGGCATGCTTTGTTTTCTCTTGGTCAGTTGTGTAGGTACATAAAGCGTTGAAAGAAGCAGGAACAAGTTTGTGACACAAGCGATTCGAGGATCTCAATTAAGGAAATCGGATTAGCATTAGAGCAAGGTAGGCCTTCTCTCTTGTTCTACTTTTCAATTATAATCTAGGAAGATGTCTAGTTGATTGTCCCTTCAGTTGCTAGACCCACTCATTGGGCTAGAGGGATCATCTCTGTCCACGGAGAGGATTAACCTTATCAACAGATATATCCTACAACAAATCCGTTGTAACTTCCTCTTCTCTCCCTGACAGTTTCTTCTCTTCTTCTCTCATAGAATAATAATACTAAGTCACAATAAATTCCCTTGTATAAACCAAGGCTTTTCTTTTAGGGAAAAAACTTAAATTAACATAACCTCTACCATCATATCTTTCACGTAATGAACACCTCAAATTGACTATGAAATTAGAATATTCTAGATGGAAATTTGTATCTAATTTTTGCTTCGAGGGGCTCCAAATAATCATTATCGCCCCCCCATATTCCCCTGGATGCACTCCTAGTGGGGGCAAAAGCTCCCCCCCACACTCCCCTGTCGAGGACTAGGATCCAAACTTGATTGAAACTATACCTTTGAATTAGGAATATAATTAGGCTCCACACCCAAAAATATTCCACTTGGAGACTAATTATAGCAACTGTACCATTGCTTCACTTTCAGGACAATGCTTCCACTTGGCCCTAGTTGTTTCTCATCTTTACTATAATACCCCTTGTGAAAATTCCATGTGATAAAAGTTAATAAAGGAAAAATAATAACCATGGTTGATGGGACACTTATTCCAAGCTAAATGTTGGAAAGACATCCTAGTGTGGGTGTTCATCGGTTTATTAATGGCAAAGGAAATTGACAAAGGTAATGACTAAGGCTTTGGAAAGGAAAAATGGCATTTTGGCACATTTATTTATGAAAATACTGGAAATTAGGAGAAAAGGGAGGCGAAAGGTCATAGGTTGCATGTGAGGAGGAAAATGAAGAAAATAGATGCCTCATTGATAAAAAGGCTTATGAGGATTAGTTGGTAACCTTTTGTCAGTTTAGTTTTGGAGCTCTCTCATTTACTCTCTCTCTCTCTCTCTCTCTCTCTCTCCCATTCTTGGACACTTAAATTTTTCTTGGAGAACTCTTGGAGGGTGTGGCATACTTGGATTTTGTATCAAGAAGGAAAAGAAAGAGTAGGAAAGTGCAAGAGAACATCGGTATTAGAAGCTACAATGGATTTGGTTTGTAGGTATCGAGTTCCATGTATGTTTTTCTCACTAGTTTTGGCATGCATGGCATATGCATATGGTTTATTGGTCACGATATATCACTAGCATGGAAGATTTCCTGGATTGATAGTGGATTTGCCTAGCCTTTCCATTTCCTAGATAGTCATAGTGTTGTGGGTTCATTTGCTTTGTTTTCTGGTTGGTTCTCATGTTTCCTTATATTGGGTTAAGTTACTAGTTCCTGGAGCCTTGCTTGGACAAATGCTTTGGATCCCTGTAACAGCTTGGGTTGAGTTATTAGTCCTGGAGCCTTGGTCGGACAAATGCTTTGGAGCCCTTGGTGCGTTGAGTTACTAGTCCTAGAGCCTTGGTTGGAAAAACGCTTTGGAGCCTGGAAACAGTTGTGGGTTGACTTACTAGTCCCGGAGCCTTGGTTGGAACAAATGCTCTGGAGCTCTGGAAGGCTTGGATAGAGACCAATCTGGTGATGGTTTCATGATGTTTGACTGTGAGGTGGAATCATTGTTTGATAGGTTGAGGTGGTTTGCCTTTGGAATCCCTTGATGATTTTGGATTGATGTGTTTTATGAGATCCCACATTCATGCTTGGAATATGGCACAAGGGTGAATGGTTGAAGAGAGATTTGGCTCAACCATTCTATGGTCGGGTGGAACATGGAAGTCCATCCCAGGTTTGGATTTTGTAACATCAATATGAGGTTATTTCTCCTTGTATTTATATGAGTATTATATTGGTTTATATGTCGATCATATGGTTGTGATTTCATTGGTATTTTTGTTGCTATTATGATGGTTATGTATATGTTTTATGACAGTAGATATATATGGCTCCCATCATGTTTTTACTTGTAAATGAATGAATATTGTATCCATGACCTAATGGATGAAATGACAGCTAATGTGTTGAGGCATCAATACCTCTTAGTGATTCTCAGCTAAGTATGAGACCCCTATGCTCAGATCTATTATTTAAACTTGAAGATTACATATTCATGATGTGTTTGAAGAAATCCTTGTCATGGCTAGTAGGGGTCTCGTCGAGGTCTTGTTCAAGTATTTGTATTTGTATTTTCATTTCCCTATTATCTTAATTTTCTAAAGGTGTCATTAAATTATGGGCATTGAACTCGACTTTGGTCCTGAAAAAGTGGTTCAAATCTCAGGGACGCTAGCACAACACTGAGAAAAATATTTCCTGGAAACTGACATGCATTGTCATGAGAGCATCCCGAGCCTTCTAGATGTTGGTAGGCTTATAGCATGGGAGCATTCGAGGGTCGATTGGTCCAAAATCTCGGTGGGATCCAGGGGCTGGTTGGCAGAAAGGTTAGGATTGTTCATGAGGGTCCTAATGTTGATGTTGAAGGTCTGTATGGTGTGTTTCCATCAGTTGGATAATTATTAGGGTAGATGTGGGAGGAGGGTGTTACAGAGTGGTATCAAATCATGGTTCACCTCTCAGACTGGATGGGATGGGTGTGTTGTTCATGCATTCATGTTGGTTTCATGTGTGTCGCTTATGCTTGTAATCCATGTGCTTGTTGCATTTGCATGGTGTTGATCATGGTTGTAGTGATGTCGCCATGTGGATGTTTATGGTGTTGTTGTGGGATGCATCATCATGAGTGTATGATCGGTTACATGTTGTTAAATGTCATTCACATGTATCATTCTTGTATTCTTGGTTACACTCTTGTATACTTGGTTACATGTATCATTCTTGTAGGCTTGGTCACAAGTAGTGTTCATTTATGCTTGATTATATGTGTTTATGCGTGTGTGTGGTGGATTATTCATTGCTTATGCATGCATGTGGTTAAGTGTACAGTGATGTAATGGTGGTTGTCATGCATGAGGTCATGGTATGTGTTGTTTATAAGTTCATGCATTAATGAATGGAACCTAGCTAGAATAATGGTTGCACGGTTATACGCTTATGTTCTATGTTCTATATATTGTCATGATTATGTTATACATGTATCACGTTGATTTGTTGATCTTGCAGATAAGGTATCCTTCCTAAGCTATACTAAGTTACATTCGCTTATTGTGATTTGGTTTAACTGACATGATATACCTTGTAGGAAGAATACCAAAGATGACTAGCAAGATGCTAGACTACAGTTCCCAAGACCCTTCCTGTGCATCATATGAGAAACATGGTGTTGGGAATTCTTATAATCTAGTACACAAGTTGAGAAGATTAAACGCAAGAACAAGGAGTTGTAATGTAGAAAATGATAGAATCATACAGGCACAGGAGAAACAAGCAGAGGTAAATGCAATGATACTTTAGATTTTGTCATATTTACAGTGATAGGGACCACATCAGATCAACCATGAGAAGGAGGACAGATCTAATGGGGCATATGGTCGTAAGTCCCATGTTGGTCACAGGTTGGATAGAGATGACACGATTAGAGATGGAAGATCGTTGGGCACTTTGGATAGGAGAGGTGATGGAAACAAGTACTATTCTAGTTTTGGTTCAGATAGGCACTATGATCTTCATTGTTATCATCCTTTCAGGAGGATTGATAGAGGATGCTTGGAATATGAGTTTAAGAAATCAAAGCCACCTAATTTTAATGGAGAGATGAAGAAATTATAGGATGTAGAGGCATGGTTGCTTGGCATGAGGAAGTTCTTCAAATGGCACGACTATTGATAGAACATTAAAGCCAGAGTAGCTACATTTAGTCTCAAAGGTAAAGCAGAAATTTGGTGTGAAGATGTGAAAAATGTTAGATGTATTCATGAGGAGGACTTGACTTGGAGTGAGTTCGAGAGGTTATTCAAGAATAAGTATATGTCGGAGAGATACTTTGATGACATGGAAAAGGAGTTCTATGAGCTAAAGATGGGATCAATGATAGATGAGGAGTACATTATCAAGTTCTTGGAGCTACTAAGGTATGTTCATTACCTCAAGGAGGAGAAGGCCAAGATTCAAAGGTTCATTAGTGGATTATCAGTTGCATTCAAAGATAGGATTGAGCTTGATGAGCCTAGAACATTAGAGGAGACCATTAAAAAGCTAAGGCATCACTATAAACAATCAAAGCGTGGATCTGAGACTAAGCTGAATTGGAAAAGTAATGCAAAGAAAAAAGGAAAATGGGACAAGAAGTGAGAAAAACCTTAGGGTACAGGAAATAAATAGAGTGTAGTGCCATCTAAGAAATTCAATGCATATGATAGAGGATATGGACATCGATCTGAGGAGAAGAATAAGGAGCTCCCATGGTGTTGAACATGTGGAGGAGATCATCGTAGGAGATATTTTCCACAGTATCAGGGTGGTATGCCTCAGATATATAGTGCGCAGGAGGCACAAATTGTTGGGGATGTTGGTGAGAGAGTTCCTCATATTTATACAACATTAGGTTAAAAAATAGGTAGACTATCAGGCATCTATCATTGAGATGGAAGGTAAGCTTTGTGATCAAGTTATTTCTTTTTTGATTGACCCTAAATCTAATTATAGCTATGTTAGTCCTGACTTGGTCGATAAGTGTGGTTTGAGTAAGGAATTACATGTAAAATCTTGGTTAGTGCAGTTGGCTATAGGTACAAAGAAGTGAGTTCATCATTGGGTAGGAGCTTGTGCATTTCATTTGAATGGTATTCCTACCACAGCACGTTTGAATGTATTACCATTAGGATCATACAATATGTTTTTGGACATGGATTGGTTTTACCTTCATAGAACCAAGGTGGATTGTTATGACAAGGCCATTGAGTGCTTGGATGACAATGAAGAACCAAGAATCTTACAAGGTAAGAAGAAATCCACATCAGTTAGGATGGTAATATCTATGCAGGAAAAGCGCAGTCATAAGAAAGGGTGTATGTTATTCGTAGTGCACATTTTTAGTGAAAAAGGTAAGGAAGTTGAGAATGCCGATGTTTTGAGCATGCATCTAGTTTTATAGCAGTTTTAGGATGTATTTCCCAAGGAAATTTTAGTGTTTCCACCTCACAAGGAAGTAGACTTTTCTATTGAGTTGGTGCCAAGGGTAGCTCCAGCATCAAAGGCACCTTACAAAATGAGTACACTTGAGTTGGTAGAGTTGAAGTTGTAGTTGAAGGAAATTTTGGACAAGGGATACATTAGGCCAAGTGTATCACATTCGGGCGCACCAATATTGTTTGTGAAGAAGAAAGATGGTACTCTTAGATTATACATTGACTATAGGAAGTTGAACAAAGTGACCATCAAAAATAGGTATTCATTGACAAGGATCGATGACTTGTTCGATCAGTTGAAGGGAGCAGTAATGTTCTCGAAGATTGATATAAGATTTGATATCATCAGGTACGCATCAAAGAGGAGGACATTTACAATACAAATTTATAGACTAGGTATGGGCACTATGATTTTGGTGTTGTTCCATTCAGTTTGACTACTGCTCCAGCTACTTTTATGTGCTTGATGAATAGTGTGTTGTGTCTGCACTTGGATAAGTTTGTTATTGCATTCATTGATGACATATTGGTATATTCTAAAAATGAGGAAGATCATGTTGAGCATTTAGCAGCAGTGTTGAGGTTATTGAGAGAGAAACAGTTGTATGCTAAGGTCAACAAGTGCAACTTCTTCCAGAATAAGGTGCATTACTTGGGACATGTTGTCTCCAAGGAGGGAATTGCAGTAGATCCAAAAAGGATAAGGGCCATCATGGAGTGGGTAGCTCCTAGGAATGTAGATGAGGTGAGGTCCTTCATGGGATTGGCAGGATATTACCAAAGGTTCATCAGGAACTTCTCACAGATTTCTTATCTTATCACATCATAGCATAGAAAAGGTAAGAAGTTTGAATGGAAAGAGGAGTGTGAGGCTAGTTTTGAGCAACTTAAGCAGTTTTTAACACATGCACCAATGTTAAAGATTGCAGATCTAGAAAAAGAGTTTGTAGTATGAAAATATTCTTTCTAGAAGGGACTTAGTGGAGTCCTTATGAAAGATGGACAATTGGTATGCTATGAGTCATGAAAAATAAATGAGAACAAGCAAAACCACCCCACACATGATCTTGAATTGGCAGTGATCATACATGCATTGAAGATGTGGAGAGGCTACCTTTTGGGGAGGGGATTTGTGTTAATGAGTGATCATAGTGGTTTACGATATTTATTTGACCAACTGAACCTGAATGGTAAGTAGGCTCAATGGTAGGCCACAATTAGTGAGTTTTATTTTGAGATTAGATACATCAAAGGTAAAGAGAATAGGGTGGCAGATTCCCTTAGTAGGGAAATACAGGTAAATCACTTAACAGCTATGAGATCCTATTGGACAGACTTAAATGATAGGATTTTGTAGGAAAGTCAGTAGGATGTCAAGTATACGGAGATTGTACATAGGTTGTAGTAGATTTTGGATAATAGTACAGGTACATATACAAGTGGTAGTACAGGTACATTTACTAGTACATGTACAGGTATAGTTACAGGTGGTAGTACAAGTATAGGTACATGTGGTGGTATAGGTGCAGGTGCACAAGATGTGGACTATTGCCTTACAATAGATGGATTGGTTAGATTAAAAGACAGGATATATATACAGATAGCAGTGAGCTCAAGAAGGTGATATTGAGATATTTACATTCGAAACCATATTCGGGTCACCTTGGTTATCAAAAGACATTGATTGTAGTAAAAAAAAAATTATTATTGTCTAAATATGAAGAAGAATGTAACATAGTTTGTGGCTAGGTGTTTTGATTGTCAGTGTGTGAAGGTAGAGTGTAAACATCTAAGTGGATTTTTATAGCCAATTGCGATTCCAGAATGGGAATGGGAGGTAATTTCCATGGAATTCATCACTGGGTTTCTAAGGACAGTAATACAACATGATTCCATCAAGGTTGTTGTGGCTAGGTTGACAAAGGTTGTGCACTTCATTCCAGTGAACTCTACATTTTCAGCAAGCGATGTAGCACAGGTATTCATCAGAGATGTTGTTAGATTGCATGGTGTTCCGAATAAGATTATGTCAGACATGGATGCAAATTTCACTTCCAAGTTTTGTAAGGAGTTGTTTGCAGTTTTGGGCATAGAGTTGGCCTTCAGTACATCTTACCATCTACAAAATGATGGATAGAAAGAGAGGGTCAATAGATATTGGAAGACATGTTGATGATGTATGTGACACATCAGCAATAAAAGTGGGAAGAATATCTTCCACTGGTAGAATTCGCTTACAACAATGGGTATCGGGAATCTTTAAGGATGAGCCAATTTGAGGCATTGTATGGGAAGAGTTGCAATACTCTAATCAGTTGGAGTGATCCAATTAACAGGGTGTTGATTGGACCATATATTTTGGCGGACATGGAATAGGAAATGCAAGTTATAAATAAAAATCTAAAGGAAAAACATGATAGGTATAAGATTTATGCAAATCAGAATAAGTTGTTCAAGGAGTTCCAGGTTGGGGAACAAGTATACTTGTGCATCAAACCAAAGAAGACATGAGTGCGGATTGGATCATGTGCTAAGATGGCACCATGTTTTTGTGGATCCTTCAGTATTATTGAGACGAATGGGCCAATAGCCTATCAACTTGTACTACCTCTAATAGTGAAATTCCATGATGTTTTCCATGTGTCATTGCTTAAGAAGTATGTTAAATATGTTGATCATGTGATTGACTAGTTTGTATTGCAAGTGGAACCATATGGAGAATTCCACTCAGAGCCTCAGTGTATATTGCACCAAAATGTGCTCAAGATCCAGAACCAAGTAATCGAGAAAGTTAAAGTGTAGTGGAAGTAATTTGGGCCCGATGAATCTACATGGGAGATGGCAGATCATATGCAGGCTATGTATCCTTCCTTATTTTTTGGTTGAGGCAAAGCAGTTTTGGTATGGTTTTTTGGTATATATCTTGGTATATTTTATAGTACATGTTTTGGTGATTTTGTATATGTACATATGTATATGGATGTAAATACCACCATGAGCTATGTCATAAAGCTCCAATAAGTGGTATGGGTGTCATGTCATTATGATGTTATATTTGTTATGTTTTCATGTTGGTTTTCTTCTCAGCATCAACAATTTGTTTCACTTACAAAATTTTTGTGGTTATAGGTGTTGTTGAACACCAAGGATGGTGTTCCCCCAAGGGGGAGGGTTCTATAACAACCCTAGTGAAAATTCCATGTAATAAAATTTGATAAAGTAAAAATAATAACCATGGTCGATGGGACACTTGTTCCGAGCTGAACGTTGGGCAAGACATCTTAGTGTGGGTGTTCATTGGTTTATTAATCGCTAAGTAAATTGGCAAAGGCAATGGCTAAGGTTTTAGAAAGGAAAAATGGAATTTTTGGCTCATTTATTTATGAAAATAATGGAAATTAGGAGAAAAGAGAGGTGAAAGGTCACAAGTTTCATGTGAGGAGGAAAATGAAGGGAAATAATGGAAAATGAAGAAAATAGAGGACTCATTGATAAAAAGGATTTTGAGTATTAGTTGGTAACCTTTTGTCAATTTAGTTTTGGAGCTCTCTCATTTCCTCTCTCCGTTTCATTCTTGGACACTTATATTTTTATTGGAGCACTCTTGGATGGTGTGGCATACTTGGATTTTTGGATCAAGAAGGAAAATGAAGAGCAAGAAATAAAAAGAGGACACCGAGATCAACAACTACAACAGATTTGGCTTGCAAGTATCGAGTTGCATGTATGTTTTCGTCACTAGTTTTGGCATGCATGGAATATGCATGTGGTTTATTGGTCATGATCTATCACTGACATGGAGGATTTCCAAGATTGACAGTGGATTTTCCTAGCCTTGCCATTTCTTAGATAGTCATGGTGTTATGGGTTCATTTTCTTTATTTCCTAGTTGGTTCTCATGTTTCCTTAGCTTGGGCCGAGTTAATAATTCTTGGAGCCTTCGTTGGATAAACACTATGGAGCCCTGTAACAACTTGGTTTGAGTTATTAGTCTTGGAAAATGATCTAGAGCCCTTGGTGGGTTGAGTTACTAATCCTTGAGCCTTGGTTGGACAAACTTTCTGGAGCCTGGTAGTAGCTATGGGTTGAGTTACTCGTCCTAGAGACTTGGTTGGAACAAACACTCTGGAGCCCTGGAAGGCTTGGATAGAGACCAATCTAGTGATGGTTTGGTGATGTCGAACTGTGAGGTGGAATCATTGTTTGATGGGTTGAGGTGGTTGGCCTCTAGAAGACCTGGATGATTTTGGATTGATGTGTTTTATGAGATCCCACATTCGTGCTTGGAATATGGCACAAGGGTGAATGGATGAAGAGAGATTTGGCTTAGCCATTCTATGATAGGGTGGAATGTGGAAGTCCCATATTGGGTTTGGATTTTACATCATTAATATGAGGTTATTTCTATATGTGGATCATATGGTTGTGATTTCATTGGTAATTTTGTTGCTATTATGATGGTTATGTATATGTTTTATGACAGTAGCTATGTATGGATCTCATAATGTTTTTACTTGTAAATGAATGGACAATGTATCTATGACTTAATAGATGAAATGGAAGCTAATGCATTGAGTAATCAATGCCTCTTAGTGATTCTCAGTTAATTATGAGACCCCTATGCTCGAATTTGATATTTATACTTATAGATTACATATTCGTGATATGTTTGACGAAATGCTTGTCATGGCTAGTAGGGGTTCCATCAAGGTATTGCTTAATTATTTGTATTTGTATTATCATTTCCATGTTATCTTACTGTTCTAAAGATGGCATTCAATTATAGGGTGTGGCCTAGGCTCTGGGCTTGAAAAGTGGCTCAAACCCTGGGGACTCTCGCACAACACTGAGAAAAATAGTCCCTAGATGCTAGCATGCCTTTTCATGAGAATTTCCAAATCCTCTTTGATGTTGGAAGACCTATAGCATGGGAGATTCCAGGGGTTAAGTGGTCCAAAATCTCAATGGGACCCATGGGCTAGTTTGCAAAATGGTTGGGATGGTTCTTGAGGTTCCTAATGCTAATGTTGAAGGTATGTATGGTGTGTTTCTGTTGGTTCCACTTCCTTAACATGACTTAAGAGGTCAAATCATATCGTAGTGGCCTATGATTGCATGTTTACCTTGGTTGGCCAATTACTTGGGTAGATGTGGGATGAGGGTGTTACATTTACCATCATGCTTGAAGACCGATTAACACTGAGTAGAAACTCAATTTCTCCCTCGTTACAATATTTTTTAACATATCAATACGATTATGGCTAGTGTTTATCTTTTCTAGCTTCAATTATCCATCTTTCAAAAGTGACCGTATGAAATGGTACCTGATTTGTATATATTTAGTTTTGGAATGAAATGTTGAGTTCTTTTCAAGATGAATGACACTCTAGATGTCACTGTATAACATTCCATTCTCCCTCTTCTTTCCCAATTCATCCATCTTTACTATCCTCTATAGTAGCAACGTACTCTGCTTCTGTTTCTTAAAGTGCAACAATTATTTTCATTTTTGAAACGCAACTAACATTTATTCCACCTACAGTAAAATCATACCCTTTGGTGTTCCTTCTGTTATCTATGTCACTTGTCATATTTTCATTGGCATATCCCTATATAATGGTGTTTAAACCTCAAAAACGCAATGCTTTATTAGTGGTACATTTCAAATACCTGAGAATCCACTTCACTTCCATCCAGTTCTATTTTCTTGGATTGTTCATATACCTGCTCACAACTCCTACTGCATGTGGAATATCGGGCCTTGTGCACACCATTTCATACATTAAGATTCCAACTGCTAATGCGTATGGAACTTTACACATATAATCCATCTCATCATGTGTTTGGGGACACATCTCCTTACTTAGTTTGAAATGGATAGCCAAAGGTGTATTAACAAGTTTTTCATTCTGCAATGAAATCTTTCTAACATATTTTCTATGTACTCACTCTGAGACAATGTTAATTTGTGATTTTTCGTATCTTTAGTTATTCTCATACCAAGGATTTTCTTTACAACACACAAAACCTACATTGCAAATGAATTAGTTATTTTTCATTTGAGGAAATTTATTTCCTGCATGTTAAACCCTACAACAAGCATGTCATCTACATACAATAACAATATAATATAGTTTTCATCATTTTGTTTCTTAAGATAAACACAATGGTCAGAGTGACATCTAGTATAACCTTGTTAACAGATAAACTTGTCAAATTTTAGATACCACTGCCTTGTAGCTTTTTTTAAGCCATACAAGCTCTTCTTCAACTTGCACACTATTTTCTCCTTCTCTTTTACCTCATACCCTTGTGGTTGTTGCATATAATTCTCTTCCTCCAAATCCCCATGGAGAAATGTTGTCTCTACATCTAACTTTTCAAGATGCAAATCTTTTGTGCCACTAGACTTAAACTAGCTCTGATTAAATTCATTTTAACAATAGGAGAAAATATTTCATCAAAGTCTATACCTTTATTTTGTACAAAGCCCTTCACAACGAATCTATCCTTATACCTCTATTTTCCTCCATCTTCTTCCTTCAACCAGTAAACCCATTTATTTTGCAATGTTGTTCTACCTACAAGCAACCTAAGTAAGTCCCAATGTTATGAAATCAACTCACAAAAAGATAGAAAATATAGACGAACGCCTTCGAAATAAGCCTCTTCAAGGGGGAATCCTCCTTTACATTACACAAATGAATAATTATTGGATGATACAAATGACAAGACCTCCTTTCTATATATAGGATTCTAGGGGGCCATAATATAATCAGAGCCGACATAACAATAATAATATAAGGGCACAATAATAACAATAGTGGGCTTTTATGGGGCACAATAGTAACAATATGGGTACTACATGGGTACAGTAATATATTAAGGGGGTTCTACTAATAACAATAAGGGGTTACACTAGTAGTATAGGGGCCTAACATGCCCCTCTCCTTCAAAAAGTGTTGTCCTCAATGCTTGAGTAGTTCTTGATGCTTCTATATAAAATTCTTGTCCTCCCATGTGGAATATTCAATGGGTAAGTTCTTCCACTTGATGAGATACTCTGAAATTGATCGATTTCATAGCTGCCGGGTTCTTGTTTCTCTGACTGCTCCAAGTTCCAATATGATTTTTCCTTCCTCTTCAAGTTCTCACAATATTGTTTGAATTGCAATCTTCTGCAACTTTTGAATGAGTGGCCACACTTCTTCATCCTTCTTGCAATCATCCCTTGCTTCGTTTATCCAATCTGGTTAGATAATAGAAATAGCACAAAACAATGCTTCCACATCCTCATCCTTTCTTGAGACTGCATCTGCAACAAAATTTTGCTTCCCTTTTCTATAGATGATGTCAAAGTCATAACCCAACATATTTGTGACCCATTTTTTTTGTTCTTCTAAAGATAATATTTGTTCTAAAAATTATTTAAGACTATCATGATCCATTTTTACCTTGAAGTGTCTTCGCATTGGGTAAGGTCACCATTTCTTAAGCGCATGTACTATTGCAACATTTCCTTCTCATAAATAGCTCTTTTTTTTTCCAAGGAAAAAGCATAATTTTCATTAATATTGTTAAGAAAATTACATGTTGTATGCCAGCATTGTGTTATGCTTTCTCTACTGTCTGATGATGGAGTTCTGTGTTACTTAAAAACTAGAAAATCCTTCAATAAGATGAAGGTCCAAAAACTGTGTACAAATTGTTTTGTGGATTGTTTTGCATATAATGAAAGCGAAACAAAATAAACCAGAGAGACCAAAAAATGGATTGATCCAGTTGATCAATCCCTGGCACCTGCCTCTACATCTATATATGACCTATGATAAACCTGGAAGAAGTCACCATTCCTGTATTATCCATTGTCCTCTATTTAGCTGTGTGACCTCTTTGGAAAGAAGGTCAGCAACTTCATTCCTTTCCCTGTAAATGTGACAGTAGATAAAAGATTCAAACCGTGATTTCAGACCAATTGTTTCTTCCAACATATCTCTAAGTGTATGCATGTGACAATGATTAGATCCATTTATCCAGTTTATGATGAGTTGAGAGTCCCCAAAGATTTGGATCGAGGGGCATTGTTTTTCCAGGGTGAAAAGAAAAAGGTGTCTAAGGCTGTTGAGCTTGGCATAGTTGTTTGTGCCCCTTCCTAGCCCCACTTTCAAATTGAAATTTTCTACCTTTGATAGGTGTAGAATGGCTCCTCCCCCAAAGCCTTCGGTGTTGGCAGAGCCATCGAAGTAAGCCCAAGGCTGGCTCTTATCAATAGTTTTGCGGGGGGGGGTCTTTCTCTTTGGGAAGAGAGTTGTAGATAGCTAGGATGTTGGCTGCACCCAAAATAATTTTGTATTGAAAAATTATGGAATTCCAGGTTTTCTAGGTACCCCAGCAGATGATGAGTGGCAAGTTTTTTTGTCTCAAGTTTGCTGATTTTGACCACCAAGTCTCCTAGGCTTCTTTAGTATTCTTGCTAGTCCACTGATAGGGAAGATTATGCCCCTGAGTGACAAAATTCCAGATCTCAATAGAAACTAGACAGAATAAGAAAAGGTGGTCTATGTCCTTAGTGGCAGAGTTGCAAAGACTACATCTTGACGGCTCATGGATGTTTCAGTTAGCCAGGTTGTGATCAGTGGGAATCTTGTTAGAGAGGATAGCCCAAAAGAGGAGTCTCGACTTATTGGGGGCTTTCAGCTTCTAGAGAGAACTCCACCACCAGCATTGAGGACTAGTGGCACAAGATTCCATTAAGGAGTCAAACCCTACTTCGGGGGAATAGTTTCCTATGGCAGCCTTCACCCAAATAAGCCTATCTTCTCTTTCTAAGATCTTAAAATTTGCTTCCTCTAGGCTACCAATAAAATGAACCCAGTCTTCCCTCCATCTGCCACTGATTCTGAAGGTGTCAAAATCCTTCCAACACCTATGAGGGGCTTCCTCCCAACCAACCTCTTGAATGTGAGCCAGGAGTGTATGACCCATCTCCCTGAGTTCCCTTCTCATATCAAGTGGGAGGATGTGTACATTCTTGCTGCCATCCCAAGGATCTGCCCCTATTCTGATTTGAGTACCATTCCCCACCTTCCAAACCAGTCCAAATTTTATGATGTTCATTGAGTGAATGATTGTCTTCCAGATGATTGAGGCCCCCAAACGGTGGTTTTGAGTACTATGGATCCAATCAGTGGGGGATAGTGAAAATATATACTTGTTGTAGATGACTTGGGTCCAGAGGCTGTTTGATGAGATAATTTTCCAGACCAATTTTGCTCCCAGGGATTTTGCGAAATCTTGAGGCTCCTTTAGGCCCTAGCTACCCCACTTTTTAGACTTAGCTATCCGATCCCAATTTACCCAGGTGAAGACTTTGCCATCAACTTGTTCCCGCTAAAGGAACCTGTGGCAAATTTGTTTGATTATATGGAGGATTCCTTTGAGAATACAGGCTAGAGACGTCCAATAGACCAGGATAGCCTCTAGAACTGATTTAATAAGAGTGAGTCTCCCTGCCCTGGAGAGCCAACTCTGTTGACAGATTTTATGCAGACTTCAATCTTTTCAATCAGCCATGCCTAGTCAGCAATGTGGTATCCATTGGGTTTGAGGTGAAATCCCAGGTATCTTAAACCAACATCCAAGTTATGTCGCACATAAGCAAATTGTTGGGAGGCAAAGTGTTGCTCGTTAGGTTGGCAGGAGCTGAAAATAATCATTGATTTTGTGGTGTTTGGCTCCATTCTTGTAGCTTTGCAAAATAAAGTTAAAATTGCCTTGAAAGTAGAGGAGTCACTAAGGGACCCGTTTAGAAAAATTATAATATCATCAACAAAGAGAAGGTGGGAGATGGTAGTCCTGTCACTGATCCTGACACCCCTTAGCGAGCCATTGCTCCTGGCAGCAGATATGAGTCTATTGAGACCTTCCATTATCAGTAGAAACAAGAGAGGGGAGAGAGGGAAACCTTGTTGAAGCCCCCTTTCAGCATGAAAAAAGTTTGAGACTGCACCATTTATTAGGACAATGAATGAGACTCCAAAGAAACAGATACCCACCCACTTGATGAACTGGTGGGGAAAGCCAATATGGGTTAGAATGAGCTGAAGGTAGGTCCAGTTGACTCTGTCGAAGGCTTTGGATAGATCTATTTTTAGAATGGAGGCTTTCATCGAAGCAGATTTGATTGAATGGAGCAATTCATGTGCAGTGCCGATAACTTTATGGATATGGCGGTGGTTAAGGAATGCAAATTGCTCTTTTGAGATCATTCTTGAGAGGATGGGTTTAATGTGAAGGGCTATGATTTTGGAAAAAATCTTATAGATGCAGTTACAGAGAGAGATGGGCTTGAAATCATCAAAGAATTGGGGGTTATCCACTTTAGGGATAAGGGCAAGGAAGGTAGGGTTAAAAGACTCAGGCATAACCCCCATTATTTGGCAGTCTTCTGCAACTAGCAGCGGGTCTTGACCAATGAGCTCAAAAAAATCAATGAAGAATTGAATTGGCCAACCATTCGGCCTTGGAATTTTTGTTGACACCTAATCCTCAGCGATTGGGAGAATTTGAATGTGAACAGTCATCAAGAAGATGAACTGAGCGGTCACATTCAAGTATATAACAAATAGCTACCTAATGGAATAAACGAATCAGTTTTTCTGGAGTTACTCCTGGCCTAACATGGTATCAGAGCACAGGTCCCAGGTTCCTTTTTTAGTATGCCTTGTAACTCCTCCGTCCTTTGTCCACTGCCTTCTGCTCTCTGTCCACTGCTTTCTGCTTGACATGGTGAACATTTGAACGCTGCCTTCTGACATTGAAACCCTTGATTTTTTGGAACGCTGTTGTATCTGCGTTTTCATTTTTTTGGTGAATGCATCTTACGTGTGACATTCCTTGTGAGGTTTCTGAAGGCGGCTGATCCTGATAAAGTGGTAAACGTTTCTTTTATATTGTCAGAACAATCCTGAAGCATTTTGAAAGCAGATTTTAACGCCTGAACGTTTAACGCCCGAGGCTAAATATTTTTTCTGTAAGCTAAATTCTTCAGTGTTTTGAATGAATGGGATGATTGTATGAAGTCAAGAGCTACGCATTTCTTATCGCCTTTTTGACAATATATAGAATTGATAGAATTGTAGCAAAATAGGCGAAACTAAATTTGAAATGTTACAACTTAAAACAGAGCAGCAAGTCTTGTTGTGTAACTGATATTTAGCACTGGTTGTAAGGTTTGGTCAACATGCAGCGTGTATGTTAATGATAAATTTGGAGAAATCAGATATTCGATATGTGCTTCTTGTGTTGCATTGAGCTTTGCGTTCACTTCGTTTTGAAGACCATAAGCTTGCTTTTTGAAATCAATCCGTGTGTTTGCCATTTCGATTCAAATCCTTTCGCAAGTCCGCTCTGCGCCTTGGCTCCTCTCCTCTCCCTGGTATATATACCATTGTTGCTCGTATAACATGCTGGTGTGGTGCTCCTCTTCGTGCCTTCTATAGGCGGCAGCTTACTTTAAACCCGCGGCTTATTCCTCCAACCAAAGGTTTCTCACCAAATGCCGACCACAGTGCCAACAATACGCTAGTAATATACCATTGTTGCTCCGTGGGTTTACACTAATACGCTGGTAATATACCATTGTTGCTCTGTGGATTTGAAACTAAAATTGCATACCTCTATACACTTTCTTGTATTGTGGCAAACCTATGACAATCGTACCAAGAATTAGAGACATGACCTATGGAGAAGATATTGAAATAGTGAAGAAATGAACTCAAATTGAAGAATGCTTGAAAGTTCAACATCTCAGAATATCAACATTTGTTTTAGCAGCAGAAGTTTTTCTCCACAAGAGCATTTTTTTTTTTTTTTTTTTTTTTTTTTTTTTTTTTTTTT